>WNGS01028583.1:2244114-2260501 GCA_020271785.1 Procambarus virginalis | reverse complement strand
TAGATTTGAGAGATTCCATTCCTTTCGATACCATCACATGTTGCCATTTCAAAACACTGTATGACAGGCTTGCAAAGACAGCTTGTAGTAGGCCAGTAGTAGATGGTTGTGAACTGATGTTTCATTAGCAGTGATAAAGAGAATAATCTATACGAATCTCTGATGAAAATCTACTGACCTAACAAATTCACTGACCGGAAAGCTGTAGCATTAAACATAATGATGAATACTGTGATGGAGACATTTATATATATGGGACTAATAGGGCAAGAACTCGGCAACGTGATGTTATAGTGGCCAGAATACGCTGGGATATAGACGCATCTGGCAGCTTTTCTCAAAACTCAAATGTCGAATACACATGTGTCAATTCTGTGAAAGTGTCAAATACACCATGTGTCAACTTTGTGAAGGTGTCGAATACACCATGTGTCAACTTTTGTGAAGTGTCGAATACACCATGGGTGTCAGCTTTGTGAAAGTGTCGAATACACCATGTGTCAACTTTGTGAAAGTGTCGAATACCCATGTGTCAACTTTGTGAAAGTGTCGAATACACCATGTGTCAACTTTGTGAAAGAGAAAGCATGCACTCCCTTGCATATTATTTAGTAGACTGTCCCATATTGACTGACTTTCGCCTCCCTGGCGCTGAAAATGCTGAACTCTGTACATATTATCAGAATACTGGAGGAAGCTGATGGATATACATGAACCCAGGACCCGAGATTGACAATGTAATGCTATTAGTATGTAATATATGTGATGTCATTATAGTAAACTTGAGTTTGTAAAAGCACCTGTAGCACAGATATAGTATGTAGCAACTATCTACCCTTGTAAGAAAGACAAATATCATGTGTATGTGTATTTGTGTAGGCGTGGTGAGAAATTGCCACTGTCACTTTTGTAAATCACACATTAATCACATTCTGTGACAGAGTAACCAGCGGTATTATATGTAAGAGACAACATCTCGAATCCTGATTATGTAGAACACACACAAATATGTGCATTGTATGTATGGTGGTTGGCATTGTTAGGTCACTTACAATTACAGTCTGTGTTTGAGTGCTCAGTACTTACGATATCGTATATAACACTATATGGTGTCTAGCACAATATGCTGGTTAGCATTGTAAATGTGTGGCCACGTCTGTGGTAGCCCCCCCCTCCCCTCTTAAAATAATAATAATAATCAATAAAAAGCCTTAAACGGAACATCATATCGTGTGTGAAAGTATCACAGTGTACATGTGAATGCCACACAGTATTCATATATAGATATCCGTATGTGCTGAAATACATGCGAGGAACCTTACACACGCAGCTTCCTGACAGGAGTTAGCTGCTTAGCTTAGCTGTCATACACACATTGTGTCAGCAAGGCAGACGGCCCGCCTCCTCCCTTCACCTGTGCCCCTCCCTTCACCTGTGCCCCCTCCCTTCACCTGTGCCTCTCCATCTTCTTCACTCACCTACACAACAAGACAAGACCAGGTCGTGGGAGTCGAGTGCTGGCGAGGGGAGACATATTTGAAAGCGTTTACCTCACATACCCAACACTAACTAATGATCCAAGCTCTCCACGAATGTCAACTGTATCTGTTTATAATGAGTACATGTACAGGTACCGGCATATACACAGGTACCGGTATGTATACAGGTACAAATACAGGTAGAGATGACGGTATTTATCTGAAATTTGAGATAAAATGGGGGTAATGAACAGGGGAAACTAAGAGATAAAGGTACACACAAAGCTTCAGGGAACATACAGGTACAAGACACAGGTACAAGACACAGGTACAAGACACAGGTACAAGACACAGGTACAAGACACAGGTACAAGACACAGGCACAAGACACAGGCACAAGACACAGGCACAACATACAGGTACAACACACAGGTACAACACACAGGTACAAGACACAGGTACAAGACACAGGCACAAGACACAGGCACAACACACAGGTACAAGACACAGGCACAACATACAGGTACAACACACAGGTACAACACACAGGTACAACACACAGGTACAACTCACTGCAACAGCTGGGAAGATCAACACTTACTTACCAAGCGACTCGCTCTAAAATGAACACTTACAACACACCACCTGAAGCTATTCCCTTCACGTTCTCTGCTCTCGTGTTTACACATGAAACACTCGACAAACACACTCAGAGCCTGTGAGGCACTTGAGTCGAGTGCCTCGGTAAGTAACGACTTGGCTCAGGTGATTGAAGGAAGCAGTTTTGATTTTAAACTGCACGTCGAGTTTTTCTCTTAAAACATATAGGTTTATTCGGACCACTTTTGAATTCTCGGCAACACAAAAGTCTTATCAGGAATTTAAAGTTTTGATTTTTGTTTGCCTTTGTGTTCTGTGTTGGGCACCTTTTTTTTTTAATAATGGTTTTGTTTAAAATATATATACATAATCATTGGTTTATAATTTCTATCTCGGTAGGCTATAGACTCGAGTCTGTCTCTCTGTCTCTCTCTCTCTCTCTCTCTTTCGTCTGTTACATCCTCTATTCTCTATCTTTATCTTTCTCCTTCTTCCCCCTCTCTGCCCCTTCCTCTCTTCCTCTTCCCATCTCTTAATTCCTGCCTCTATCCCTTTTCCTCCTTCCTCTCTCCTAGCACTAAATACTTCTTTTGTAGTTGTGAGAATGGTTCACTTTTGCAGGCTTGGGGCCACATGTGAAGGAGTAGGATGATTTTGGGAGACGTGAGGGTTATTTTTGGAGGCGATGGTCACTTTTGGAAACGTGGAGGAAGGTGTTTAGAGGCGTGGGGTCACATTCGGTAGCGTGGGGTCACATTTGGAGGCGTGGGGTCACATTTGGAGGCGTGGGGTCACATTTGGAGGCGTGGGGTCACATTTGGAGGCGTGGGAGTTATATTTGGAGGGCGTATAAAAACGATACAAGAAGTAGGAGAGATCTCGGTCATCTTTGAGGCTGACAAACCAGTCTGCATTTTATCACGCTTGCTTAGTGACCCGCGCCTCTCTATATACCTTGGAGGGTGAGGGGGGGGAGGTGGAAGGGGAGAGGGACAGAGGGAAGGAGAGGGGGGGAAGGATGGGGAATGAATAAAGGAAGGGGAAGCGAGAGATTGATTAATTGCTTAGAGTAAAACCGTAAGCATACACTGGACCCCACCATAACCTCCAAACTCTTACGATAGACCACTCCAAAAAGATAAAGATAAACTATTTAACACGGGTGGTACGCGAACAAGGGGACACAGGTGGAGACTGAGTACCCGCATGAGCCACAGGGACGTTAGAAAGAACTTTCAGGGTAGTTAACAGATGGAATGCATTAGGCAGTGATGTGGTGGAGGCTGACTCCATACACAGTTTCAAATGTAGATATGACAAGAGCCCAGTAGGCTCAGGAACCTGTACACCAGTTGATTGACAGTTGAGAGGCGGGACCAAAGATCCAGAGCTCAACCCCCGCAAGCCCAACTAGGTGAGTATCAACCTCCACAAGCCTACACTGGACCCCACCAACTACCGCGGTATGACATGCAAATTGCCCTGCTGTTGCATACGTCGCTATAATTGCAATACTCTTGGCGTTGGTGTGATCCCTCTCTCCCTCCCTGTTGATGTCCCTCTCTCTCTCCCTGTTGATGTCCCTCTCTCCCTCCCTGTTGATGTCCCTCTCTCTCTCTCTCCCTCTCCCTGTTGATGTCCCTCTCTCTCTCTCTCCCTCTCCCTGTTGATGTCCCTCTCTCTCTCTCTCCCTCTCCCTGTTGATGTCCCTCTCTCCCTCCCTGTTGATGTCCCTCTCTCCCTCCCTGTTGATGTCCCTCTCTCTCTCTCCCTCTCCCTGTTGATGTCCTCTCTCCCTTCCTGTTGATGTCCCTCTCTCTCTCCCTGTTGATGTCCCTCTCTCCCTCCCTGTTGATGTCCCTCTCTCCCTTCCTGTTGATGTCCCTCTCTCTCTCCCTGTTGATGTCCCTCTCTCCCTCCCTGTTGATGTCTCTCTCTCCCTTCCTGTTGATGTCCCTCTCTCTCTCTCCCTGTTGATGTCCCTCTCTCCCTCCCTGTTGATGTCTCTCTCTCCCTTCCTGTTGATGCCCCTCTCTCTCCCTGTTGATGTCCCTCTCTCTCTCTCCCTCTCCCTGTTGATGTCCCTCTCTCCCTTCCTGTTGATGTCCCTCTCTCTCTCCCTGTTGATGTCCCTCTCTCCCTCCCTGTTGATGTCTCTCTCTCCCTTCCTGTTGATGTCCCTCTCTCTCTCCCTGTTGATGTCCCTCTGAACATGCCCCATCAGGGACATGTACAGAGGCCTGCAGGCACAAATATTGCAGTGTCTTAAATGTTTCCCTTCGACGATCCTGATTCTTAAACCATGCTTGTTATACATAACATACATACACTAGTGTATTTATACATACCAAAACACCAGTGCAGGTATACATCCATACATACACATATATAATTGGAGGGGAAAGCTCTTCCTTAAACACAGGTAAGATATAATCTCTCATCAATCAAGAGGTAAAATATACACCACAGATTATAGCCTTTAAGCCTCGGCTGGTCTGAAACTGTGTTGTGTTAGACCAGACGCCCGGGCAGGGTCCTGCTGGTAGCCTACTTGTACGGCGCCTTCCTCAGCCGCTCCTCGCACAACTACAATTGTTCTCCTGAAATTATACTAATTATACCATCTATTGGATCGAACGAACACCTATTGGATCGAACGAACACCTATTGGATCGAACGAACACCTATTGGATCGAACGAACACCTATTGGATCGAACGAACACCTATTGGATCGAACGAACACCTATTGGATCGAACGTACAAATATGGACTGTTGTACCCAAAATGTTCAGGGTTCGTACTGTTAATTACACAGAGACGCACGATAAACAACCAAACTTAACCTAATCTAGGCCTAATATTGTAAATATATCTACTAGTTAGACAATCATCTTGAGGTTATCTTGAGATAATTTCGGGGGTTTAGTGTCCCCGCGGCCCGGTCCTCGACTAGGCCTCCACCCCCAGGAAGCAGCCTGTGACAGCTGACTAACACCCAGTACTATTTTACTGCTAGTTAACAGGGGGCATAGGGTGAAAGAAACTCTGCCCATTGTTTCTCATTGGCTCATATTAACCTATGATTGCCTACTTAGGTCTGTGATGTATTAGCTTAAGTTTATAAAAATAATACTACAATTTAAAAATAATTTTTTAACATGCCATTTGGAGTATTCCAATAAAACCAAAAGTAATAAACATTTTGGCCATACGACGGTATTTTCTGTACGGTCGCCCCATAGATGCGATCGTTGTTGTTGTTGTTGTTGTTAAAGATTCGCTACCTGGAACAAGAAGTTCCAAGTAGCACGGGCTATGGCGAGCCCGTAGTAGATGTGATCGTTTATGGAGGATGTTCTGTTCTGCCTACAAATCGCCACACACAACAGCACAACTGATCTACGGCAGTACCAGAGAGACCATATTAAGTATTCATCTATTACGAGGTTCGACTTTATCGCACATCGACTCAGAAATAAGAATTGTACCCCTCAGGATCTAGACTGGACGGTAGAGCGACGGTCTCGCTTCTTGCAGGTCTGTGTTCAATTCCCGACCGTCCAAGTGGTTGGGCTCCAGTCCTCCCCCCCCCCCGCAATTTCCCATCCCAAATCTTTATCTTCATCTCTTCCAAGTGCTGTATAGTCCCAAATGCCTTAGCACTTTCTCTTCATAATTACCTGTACCTTACGAAACCTGTACTAAGCCTTCAATAATCATGGTGGCTTTGTTTACATTTATTAAATATTTACCAAACTTATAAACACAACGCAAGGTTATTATAGTTATAAACTTCCTCGTAATGGTTCGGAGCTCATAAACTGTTTAATACATGTAAACAGAGCAGCATGATTAAGGGAAGATGTACAGATTTCGTAAGTGGTTACGTAAATGCTTGATGAATCCTGGTTGTGGTGTATATATTTCCTCGAGAGCTCACTCCGGCCTCTTCTCATCGATGAATCTAACTGCCGAGGGGTTGAGTATATATGGCAAGCAGTCACGAAGACAAGTTGACGCATTACTCTGAGGCGCGGGGTGTCGCCCCACGGCAGACGGGCGGGGTGGTGGAGACCAACCAGTCAAGCGCGGGTAAGTGGCGGGAGCTACACTCACTTCAGGATAAGCAGATATAAGGCAATTCAGCCGAGGGAAATGCAGCCAAGATGGGTGTCGAGAGCTAGAAAGCATATATATGCTTAGTCCAGATGAGGTAGGCACAGCCTGCCGCAGGTGAGTGTTACGCAACGAGGTAAAGTCTGTGGACTAAGACTTTGAGGGACTAAGGAAAGCAGACATAATAACAGTTTGCTTACCTTAATGAGCACGATGTAAACTCACTTGGCTTGTCTTGCCCAGCAATACTCAACCCGTGCTGGTCCAGGCGTCCTCCTTCACCTAAAACATTGTATCCGTCCTTTTCTCGTCCGGCGTAATGATAAAACGGTATTATTGTTTCTTCGGGGTTGGACTTGAGGGTTATCAATCTCTGGAGGGTAGTAAGGCCAGCACAACAGCAGCTTACTGACCAACCAGCAAGTATACTCTGGTCCTAAACATAGTCCAGGACTCAAGTAAACTCTGGGTGTGTATACTGCTGTTGGCAGTTGGTGGGAACGTTGGCAGCTTGGACGCTCACGGCTTGACGACAGGTTCATGCGGACGTTGTTCCCAATATGAAGCGATTAAAATAACCGAATTCTAATGTCACTGGCGTTCTCTGTCTCATCGCTCGGTTAAAACTGCCTTGTTTCATAGTCCCCGGGGTTCACTGTTTCACCCTAGTATGTTAAAATTGGTGAATGTGTCTTTGGAAATGTCCGCTGCCAACCCGTCCTCATAAACAAAGGGCAAAGTCCATTCCATGCACCCGCCAAACCCACTGTTTATGAATGTAAAACGGTTTACACACGACTCACAACTGTTGACGTTCGAACACTTCCAGAACAAGTGCTTCACTGACGAATTTTGTTCGAACCACAATGCTGTAAATGCTTCACCCACGTACTACAAACACAAATAATCGCCAACAGAACCTAAACACCTAACCTAACCAATGCCTAAATATGTACAATATACTAATATATAATTATATTAATTTACAATTGAGAAAACTCCTGTTTTGAATGAAGATAATGTTAAAATTTATGAACGCGTCTGTGGGGTCGAACGCTGGATGTAATGGACTTGGTCTCAAGTCGGGTTGCTCCTGCAGCCTAGCCTGAGGACAGACTAGGTAGCATTCAAAAAGGATTTCAAATCCATTGGACGCACCAATATTGCGGAGACACTCGTCTCTCTCATGCCTCACATGCCCAATGCTCTCAACCTGAGTATGACAAAAATCCCTATCATATAAGGCCGGTTCTAATCACGAGTTTTAAATAACTCCGTGAATCACTACAACAATTAATTTGCCATTCGAGGCTTCAAGATTCATTGCTTCGCCTCAAGTGCCAAGTGATTTACTGGCAGTAACAGCCCGTCCTCATAAACAATGGTCAAATGCTCATTAATCCACTGCCAAACCCCCTGTTTATGAATGAAAAACACTTCAGACACAACCTGGCCTCTGGCTATGTTCATGCCATCCCGCGGCCAACCCCAAAGACGCATTCACCTTTTTTAACATGTTCTAAATAGGAATGTTCTCAAATACAATTAGTGTTATTATATATTAGCATATTGTGCATATTTAGGCGTAGGTTAGGTTAGGTTAAATGTTTAGGTTCTTTTGACGATTATTTGTATTTGTAGTACGAGGGTGAAGTGTTTACTGTGTGCAATTCGAACAGAAGTCATCAGCGAAGTATTGTTCGAGAAATCTTCGAACCTCATCACTTGTGACTCATGTGTGACTTGTTTTTCATTAATAAACAGGAAGTTTGGCGGCTGAGTGGAATGAACATTTTGGCTTTGTTGATGAGGACGGGCTGTTGTTGATGAGACGGTCTGTTGTTGATGAGGACGGGCTGTTGTTGATGAGGACGGGCTGTTCACACATAACTCGCAATTGATGACATTCGAATTTTTCGAACAGCGCCTCGCTCGAGTACTTTGTTCGAATTGCACCGCTGTAAAATGTTTCAACCCGTTCTCAACAACAAAGATCAAATGTTCATTAATCCACTGTCAACCTTGACACACGACTCACAACAGATGACGTTCGTATAGTGCTTCGCTCACGACCTCTGTTGAACNCGAAACTACGACGTTGGTACAACGTTCGAACAAGTTTTAACACTTCCTAACCAGTTATAACAACCAATTAGCAAGTTGTAACAACGTTCTAATACGTCATAAACACGTTAAGCAAGATGTAACAACTTTATTACAAGTTGTAACAAGTGGCAAATAGAGACAGTTACGGTTTGTGTTTGCCAGGGAGACAATATTGAACCAAGAGAGAGAAATTCGTGTTACGTTCACGTCTTGTATTTATCTTGGGACGAAAACTCATTAAATGAACAAATCCACAAGAGCCGTGACGAGGGATCGAACTTACGTCCGAGAGGATCCCAGACGCTGCCTTAATCGACTGAGCTACACTACATTAACAACGTAGGGCAGACCACACACTTAGAAGGTGAAGGGACGACGACGTTTCGGTCCGTCCTGGACTATTCTTCGACTTGAGAATGGTCCAGGACGGACCGAAACGTCGTCGTCCCTTCACTTTCTAGTGTGTGGTCTGGTCAACATATTTTAGCCACGTTATTGTGACTCCTCGTCTGCATTAACAACGTAGCTCAACGTTGAACTACGTTGAAGTTATTCATCAATAATCTCGAGTTATCCATCAATAATGTCGAGTTATCCATCAACAATCTCAAGTTATCCATCAACAATCTTAAGTTATCCATCAACAATCTCGAGTTATCCATCAATGTAGCGTCATTTACTTCCGGCTTGACGAAAAAGCATCACAATTCCCAAATGATAAGTACCTTTATAGAGTCTACCTTTATAGAGTCTACCTTTATAGAGTGTGTGTCGCTCTACAGAGAATCTAATATACCGAGAACGAGCTCATACAGCTCCGTGTAGTGAATATTAATGGCGCGTACCTGGTCACTGGTGATTCAAGGGAAAGTTGACAATCTGTTGTTGATGGGTCAAAATGCCTGCCAAACTTGTTCTGTAGGACCAGCTGGGCACGCTCCTGTGAGCACCTTGTGTGGGAATGGTGTTAGCATCTTAGCGTTGGCCAGTCATCTGTACAGTTACTTTGGTATCATACATGTATGATACCTTTTGTGTTTATCTGTATGTCTGTTTGTATCTCAGTATTTAACAGGTGGGTTACAGATGTACATGGCTTCTAACTCCTGTTAACAGGTCTATAGAGCTTCCTCCTCCCTTACCCGTTTATCTCTCTCTCTCTCTCTCACACACACACACTCACACTCTCTCTCACACACTCACTCTCTCACACACTCATTCTCTCTCACACACTTACTCTCTCTCACACTCACACACACACTCTCTCTCTCTCACTCACACTCTCTCTCACACACACTCTCACACACACACCACTCTCTCACACTCTCTCACACACTCTCTCTCACACACTCTCACTCCCCCCCCCCTAAACAAGGCCCACCGTGGTACTGCTACATATTCCAGGGACGTTTATGTGTGTAAATTGGTCTAAATGGGAGCCTCCCCATGCTCCAATAAATTGGGGTAAAGCACAAATTACAAGGAAGAGATCAGTGCTTTGTTAACTTAGAGCTGCAGTTATGGATGACGAGATGGTAGTTAGTTGGGTCGTTAGCGTCCTTTGTGCTTCCACTTGTTTTTATCTTGCCTCTCGTAAATTGTGTGGGGGGGGGGGGGAAGGGAAAGCAAGCGTGTGGTTCATCAGGACTAATAAACCTCTAAGATGCCAGCAATTATTGTTAAAATTATTAATTATTTATTATGATTCTCTCCTAACCCCTCCCCCCCCTCTCCCAGCGGGAATGAACAGTCTCTTGATTGCTGTTGTTTGGTATTTGTGAAGGTAAGTTGCTCTCTAATCTAACCTAAGCATGTCGAATTCCTTTAAACAATCCTAACCTGTTTAAACTAACAAACTAATCAAGCCTAACCTGTTTAACTTAACCTAGCGCAACTTATCTTAACTACCTTAATTTCTTGAAGCTAATCTAACCAAGCCAAACCTCTTAACCCAGTTAAATTAGGCTCAGTTAAAAGTAACCATACCTAACCTAACCTAACTGTAAATTTAACAGCAGAACACGATCGACAATGTCAACACATGAGCGGGTCAACACGTGCGCGGGTCAACACGTGCGTGAGTCAACACGTGCGTGAGTCAACACGTGTGGGGGGGGGGGATACTAACACAACCTAGGCTCTCTCTCATATTACCTATATAAGGTGTTGTATAAGAGTTGAGTATAAACAACACCCCGCCTCCACTTACGGGCTCGCCGTAGCCCGTGCTACTTAGACCTTCTTGTTCCCAGTAGCTGATCTAAAAAACAACTAACAAATAAACACTGTGAGTGTTTGAGACACAGTGCCCCACACATGTGCGGGACAGACAAGAGAACATAATTGACTTTCACGCATCTGATGTATCATTCTATAGGGTCCAGACGGCTGAGTGGAGAGCACTCGGGATTCGTAATCCTAAAGTTCCGGGTTAGCTCCACGGTGGAGGCGGAAACAAATGGGCAGGGTTCATTTCACCCTGATGGTTTTTTTTACTGTTCACATAGCAGTAAATAGGTACCTGGGAGTTAGACAGCTGCTACGGGCTGCTTCCTGGGGAATGCCTTTGGAGTTGGTATTAACAGTGACATTGTAAATGATCTACGCCGTAGGTTAAAAGACTAAAACCATTGAGAACACTTACTGGTAAGAATATTGGTATCAATATTAAATATGCTAGACTATTCTATATGATGTTCGTTAGATCTCTCGTTGATTATAATGCTCTGCACTTAATTAATTTCCCCTCCTCTGTGTTGGAGAAACTTGAAGTAGTACAGAATGAGGCCATGAGGATAATTCTTGGTGCCCCAAGATGCACAAGAATCATCAACATGCGGGAAGAACTGAAGCTTCCAACCATACAAGAGAGAATAATGCAAGTCAACACCACATTTTGCCTTAAAGTCATGAGAGACCCTACATCTCCTGCATTGCTCAGAGACAAATTATTTAGTGCTGTTAACACCCTTTTGACTGGTGCCGACATACCAACTCACTCCTTTTATGATAATTGGCTGAGCAACAATGCCTACAATCTCCTCAAACTTAACATTCCTTTTAAGTGCAATCTACCTGTCTCTGATATTCCTCTTTATCTGTACCCCACCATTCAAGTATCATACACACCTGTCACCAAGAAAGATAATGAGAATCTTGCTCTTCTCAAAGCTGTCACTCTTGAAACAATTGCCTCCTCCATGGAGAGTTTTAAGATCTCACGAGCACTGTGTCTACACCGACGGCTCAGTCCAATCCTCTACTGGACGGACTGCAGCAGCATGTAGGTTTTATAGAAATAATATTTGCACAAAGACTGTCAGTGTCAGGTTAAACAACTGGCTGACCTTCACACAAGCAGAACTAGCAGCATTACACTTAGCTACCAGTACATTAAAAAACATTGGAGGAGGAATAATATTCTGTGATTCAAAGTCTGCTCTTCAAGCAATCGAAAACTTCTCTTGGAAGATCGATAGCAAGAACCTCATACTCCCAATTATAAATGACCTAATTGATGCACAGAGTAAAGGGTCTATAATCTCCTTTGTATGGATACCTTCACACATAAATATAACCCATCATAATGAGACAGACATTGCAGCCAAATTAGCGTGTAACAAGTTTGAAGTTGAATTAGATCTAGGTATCCCCATCTCTGCTGTCAAAACTGTATTGGTCCAAACACTCAGATCTGATAGGAAAGAACTTACTGACTCCCAACGACCTGAAAGTACTAGTATAAAAAGCTATGATTTGTTCAGATTTGAAACCTACATCTATGGGCAGCACAAAACGTCCACTAGACTGTGCGACACAGTGGTTGCAAGGATCAGGTTGGGTTACCGTTACCTGTGGCAGGTGGCTGCAGGTGACGGATCTCCCAATCCTGAGCACTCCAGTTGCAAACTCTGTGAGCAGGAACTACGGCACGATCTCCCGCACTACATCACTGAATGCCCAGTTATTAGACCTTTCAGACCAGTTGGCATGAGGTACCCGGAGCTTTGCAATTACTTTATTCACTCTCGTATTCTTGAAGATATCCTCACAGTGTACCCAAAATTTGCCAGTGCAGGCTACTAAACATATGGCCCTGTATGACTAACCATCCTACGAGATGGGGACCTTTATTACCACTGCTGCCTTATTCAATCTTGTGTTGATGATATCCTCAAAATGCATCTGGAGTCTGCCAGTGCAGACTGCTTATCACATGCCTCTGTATGACTAACCATCCTGTGTGATGGGGATTTTTTAGCATCACCTAGTTAGCTTTTTTGACACTGTACTCCCCTTCATATAGTCTAGGGCAGCTGCACTAATGCAGATGTACCTCATATATTAATATAAAAAAATCTGGGGGATGTGTAACAAAAAAAGGAGGCCTGGTCGAGGACCGGGCCGCAGGGACGCTAAGGCCCGAAATCATCTCTAGATAACCTCAAGTTATCCTTCTATATAAATTGAACAACTGAAAATATCATTGATTTTTCGTCTATAAAGTTAGAACACTTTATCCCACTGAAAGTACGCTTAATCAACCTGTCTGTTACTACACGCAAGATGATCAATACTTTCAGTACCATACCTGATCCATTAGGCTGTTACCGCCAGACGCGAGATGACACCTGTCCCCAAATCACCTGCACACATCATTCTTACTTACCTGAAATTAAGAGAAAAACACAGCTGTCATTACACATGTTCTTTATACACTGGAATACTGAAGCAGCGTTTGGGTACTTTACTATTAATATTGGTATGTTACTGTTAGTGGTGTGGCCGTGTTATTGTTAGTTATCACACAGAAATATCATTATCGTCATATATATTAATGAGAAAATATACAAGAGCTATGAGGTGGATGCATAATCTACCAGTAGACATTCTACCAGTACGCGACTTTGCTAGTCGCGCACGCTACCAGTAGACATTCTACCAGTACGCGACTTTGCTAGTCGCGCACGCTACCAGTAGACATTCTACCAGTACGTGACTTTGCTAGTCGCGCACGCTACCAGTAGACATTCTACCAGTACGCGACTTTGCTAGTCGCGCACGCTACCAGTAGACATTCTACCAGTACGCGACTTTGCTAGTCGCGCACGCTACCAGTAGACATTCTACCAGTACGTAACTTTGCTAGTCGCGTACGCTACCAGTAGACCAAGTACTGGTGGTAGAGTACTAGCCAATTACTGGTGGTAGAGTGGCAAGGTTCGCGCCCTCCTTATACCCCTAGCGAATTTTCTCATTATGATTATTATTATTATTTTATTATTATTATTATTTAATACACCTGTGCTTACACTGTAATTTATTGTTGTTCCAGGTAAGTTCAGTGTTAGAGCCGAGGTGAGGGTGAAGACGCTAACAGATGTCTACGACCATTGAACAACACAGGTAGTTGGTGTGTCTATTTACTACTTATTGTTCATGGCTGCAAAACCGAGCTATTAGCTCTTGGACTCTGCCTTTCTAACCAATCTATTTGCCCTCTATTATATCTAATATATTATAGCTCTAACACAAGCGCGCTCACACACACATCTGCTGGAAGCAGCCCGCAGCAGCTGTCTAACGCCTAGGTACCTATTTAATGTTAGGTGAACAGGTGCATCGGGGTGAAAGAAACTCTGCCCATTTGTTTCCGCCACGAGCGGGAATCGAACCCGGACCCTTAATACAACTCCCTAACGCTGTCCACTCAACCGCGAGGACTGTGTATGTGTGTCAAAGAATACAAGAAATACAGCTGTATTCACTGTTGTTCGGTGTATAGTGACAGTTGGCCTTAATTACCTGGCCAACAACCTGGCCGGCAGCGGTTAGGACTTAGCATCAGGGGCAAAAGCTCTTCCCAAGACTTAGCGACCGCCCGTAAGACTTAAGAAGGTCCCACAGGCTCTGTGGAGACACTGAAACGTACATATATAGTTGTATTACCTCAGGACCAACCAGCAACCAGGAGGCCTGGTCGATGACCGGGCCGCGGGGACGCTAAGCCCCGGAAGGACCTCAAGGTATCAAGGACCACCTCCCGCAGCCTCGCCTGGACTCTAGAGGCACTCTCGGGTAATTCCAGGTCAAGTCAGGTCACGAATAGTGAGTACTGGGAGCTCTTGAGGGACACTCACCCAACCTGGCTTACTGCGTCGTTATATGGAAGTTTAGACACATTCTTCTATTATTAAATTTAATTCTAACAGTGCCAACAGCGTCCACAACAGTGCCCCAGCGTCCACAACAGTGCCCCAGCGTCCACAACAGTGCCCCAGCGTCCACAACAGTGCCCCAGCGTCCACAACAGTGCCCCAGCGTCCACAACAGTGCCCCAGCGTCCACAACAGTGCCAACAGCGTGCACAACAGTGCCAACGGCGTCCACAACAGTGCCAACAGCGTCCACAACAGTGCCCCAGCGTCCACAACAGTGCCAACAGCGTCCACAACAGTGCCCCAGCGTCCACAACAGTGCCCCAGCGTCCACAACAGTGCCAACAGCGTCCACAACAGTGCCCCAGCGTCCACAACAGTGCCAACAGCGTGCACAACAGTGCCCCAGCGTCCACAACAGTGCCCCAGCGTCCACAACAGTGCCAACAGCGTCCACAACAGTGCCCCAGCGTCCACAACAGTGCCCCAGCGTCCACAACAGTGCCAACAGCGTCCACAACAGTGCCCCAGCGTCCACAACAGTGCCAACAGCGTGCACAACAGTGCCAACAGCGTCCACAACAGTGCCCCAGCGTCCACAAGTGCCCCAGCGTCCACAACAGTGCCAACAGCGTCCACAACAGTGCCCCAGCGTCCACAACAGTGCCAACAGCGTCCACAACAGTGCCAACAGCGTCCACAACAGTGCCCCAGCGTCCACAACAGTGCCCCAGCGTCCACAACAGTGCCCCAGCGTCCACAACAGTGCCAACAGCGTCCACAACAGTGCCAACAGCGTGCACAACAGTGCCCCAGCGTCCACAACAGTGCCAACAGCGTCCACAACAGTGCCAACAGCGTCCACAACAATGCCAACAGCGTGCACAACAGTGCCCCAGCGTCCACAACAGTGCCAACAGCGTGCACAACAGTGCCAACAGCGTCCACAACAGTGCCCCAGCGTGCACAACAGTGCCAACAGCGTCCACAACAGTGCCCCAGCGTCCACAACAGTGCCAACAACGTGCACAACAGTGCCAACAGCGTCCACAACAGTGCCCCAGCGTGCACAACAGTGCCAACAGCGTGCACAACAGTGCCAACAGCGTCCACAACAGTGCCAACAGCGTGCACAACAGTGCCCCAGCGTCCACAACAGTGCCAACAGCGTGCACAACAGTGCCCCAGCGTCCACAACAGTGCCAACAGCGTGCACAACAGTGCCTACAGCGTCCACAACAGTGCCAACAGCGTGCACAACAGTGCCCCAGCGTGCACAACAGTGCCAACAGCGTGCACAACAGTGCCAACAGCGTCTACAACAGTGCCTACAGCGTCTACAACACCTTCAAGAGTGCTAGGTTAGCCTGCTTGAGTGAGGGGGGGGGGAAGGGGTACCTGGTATATAATTACCCCTTATTGTTCCCCTTAGCTTCCCGGCGTGATTTACGGCAGGATTAACGCCTCTTCTTATTAATTCTAATGTGGGATGTAAACACAGATGTGAGAGGGGACGGAGGACGTAGTGAGGGGGGGTCGATCTGGGGTGGTGGTGGGGGGGGGGGAGAAGAGAGTAGAGGGGCTAGGGGTAGAGGGAGAGCGCCATCGTGAAGGGATAGGTGGTGGTTTGGGCTATATCACCCTCCAGTGATATAGTGACCGGCCATAAGGATGTTTTGGTTATAGGTTCCGTGTTTATGTCTTGTCTGGGTTCGATGTTCAGTTGTCTCATGTCTGGTTACGCTCTGTGTCTTCATATATTTCTATATTATCTGCTGATAACTTATGTAAGCGCGTGCGCGCGCGCACATATACGGACGTTAGCTGCATAGTTCATCCACAATTAACACACAGAACGATGATTAAAACTGTACTTATTAAATGTGAATGTGGTGTAAATATATAGTTTGTGAGCATTATTATATATA
>WNGS01028583.1:2144623-2160478 GCA_020271785.1 Procambarus virginalis | reverse complement strand
TGTCAAGACTTTACTTAACGATTGCTAGGAGGCTTCGGGTAATTAGACGGAGCGCCTAAAAGGCTTACTATCCTGAGAAAGTTCAATTGCTAGGCCTATACGAAGCTGCTAGCAACAAATGGATATTGCCAGGAACTAATGGCAAGCATGTGTTTGATCTTGACTGCTTGTACACCTGTGTAATCCAGCCATTATTGGAATGATTTATGTAACTTGTTAAGTTTCTCCTTCTCTAAAGTTTCTCATTCTCTAAAGTTTCTCATTCTCTAAAGTTTCTCATTCTAATTAGAGAAAACGGCTACAAGGCAACCCGTTCTCTCGAAATAGTTGCATCTCATCTTGACTGCGTAAGATACTGACGGACTGACTGGCTCTCACTGTTCTGTGCCAGAACACTGACGGCTCTCACTGTACAGTGCCAGAACACTGACGGCTCTCACTGTACAGTGCCAGAACACTGACGGCTCTCACTGTTACAGTGCCAGAACACTGACGGCTCTCACTGTTCAGTGCCAGAACACTGACGGTTCTCACTGTTACAGTGCCAGAACACTGACGGCTCTCACTGTTACAGTGCCAGAACACTGACTGGACTAAATATCATGGCGGCTTGCAGAATTGACGTGATATGTACCTGTTTATTCCTAGGTCCTTCGTTAAGATAGGTTAGGTTAGGTTAGGTTAGGTTAGGTTAGGTTAGGCTCGGCCACTTAAGACATCAGTGTTTGGCTGGATTACACAGGTGTACAAGCAGTCAAGATCAAACACATGTTAAGTGACCTTGTGAGTACTGGAGAGGACGGGTTGCACAAGCAACTGTTGCAAATTGCAATACATAATGTTTCCGTCCACCACAGCCTAGTCATAAACATTTTTATAATTTATCGCAATCTAACTAGCCGGAGTTCTGAAGATAGATGACTGTAAGGATTTTCAGTATTAGTACCGAGTATGTCAAACTTATAAACAAAAATCATAGACATTAGCATGACTGAATGTATATGATCCAGGGGGGAATGAGGAAATAGTTGCTGACTATAAATTGTCAGCAAATTGAAATTCACTGACTATTGAAATTGCTCCTGACCTAATTTGCATAATAAATGCGACAGGTAGTTAATGTTTAGGTATAAAACTGAAATGTATTTTTTTTTTCCATATTTTAAAGTTATTACAAACATTTATTTGACAAAATACAAGTGAAAACTTTGAAATTAATAAACATTTTAATACACAGGGAACAATCACAATAACGTGACTGCATCAATGGGAAAATCAGTAGGAGCAGTGACAAAGGTTCGAACCTATATGCGGTGGGGTGTTCCCACGCACACGCCCTAGCCAACTAAACCACGAAATAAAATAAGAATTAACACCTGAAGTTTTACTGAACACACGAGGGGTATCCCTGAGGCTTCTACTGAAGCCAGACCAGGATTTTCCCTCCATACACTCTCACTCTCTGTCCTTAGGAATGTCTATACCTCTCTGTTCTACTTTACAAAACAACTACAGGATTTTCCCTCCATGCACACTCGTTCTGTCCTATAGGAATGTTCTATACCTCTCTGTTCTACTTTACAAAATTAATAGCTGTTTAGTATTTACCAATTCACATGACAACAAATCCAACTGACCGATTCGATGGCTCTGTCGATTCTGAAGATCTCTTCCTGAAGGAGGTGTAGAGTACCTGTCTTGCCGCGATGGCGCGCAAAGGCGGCGGCGCAGGCGCTGTGGATGCTGTTGACCCAGTTTTCCAGCTCCACCTGGCATGGCGCCTGCAGGGCGGGAGACACATCATTAATATACAAGATACACAGTTAGCTAAGGCATAGATATGATACATTATGCGCAGCATATTCTCTCAATACCGTGGCTGGGACAAGTAACTTATCCCTACAAGATGTTTGAGGACCGGGAACGTCCGCATTCTCTTTTCATTTCCTATATGTGGGTTGGGTTATAAGATATTGTATTATGTATAATTTATTCCCGCAGGATTGCACAATATATTATATATATATGTATATATATGTGTATATATATATATATGTGTATATATATATATATATATATATATATATATATATATATATATATATATATATATATATATATATATATTGTGACGGTAATCTCTTTCAAGAGAGATTGAGCCTGCTCTTCCCTACATAAAGTTACTCATATACATACAACAATAAGATGCTACCTTCAAGATACGTATACCAGTAGCACAAAACGTTTTGACCAGGGGGTAAAACGTACCCTAACTCCCCCACTCCACACTCCCTCCATGCCGGCTCGCCACCGTCGTCAACCACCAAACTACCATTTCCAGCCTGCCTGCTTCTGATTGGTGACCCGCCGTCTGCACACCTGCACCTCTGCACCTCAGCGCCCTCTACCTAGCCGATGTCTGAGCTTGAACTAGTCATTGAAGTTAGAATATCTTGTGCTCTCAAGCTGAAAACAACTAACTGATATAAGCTCTGTCTATTGGTGGATGTTCTCAGCTAGCGCCTTATTCTCAGCACCTGTTTATTTCATTCTGTCTTTATTTTATTCCTAGAGTAACGTCATCCCTGTTCTTAATTTTTGTTATATTTTTTGACTTGTTTCTTTGCACTGTACATAGCCAAGGGATTGTTTTTGTTCATAACTTGTTTTCCATTTAATTAAAGTTTCATTGTCTATACTATGTGTTTTGCGTGTCTTCCCTTACTTTACCACAGACAACAGCCAAGCAGTCTATCTTTTTTTTTGTAAATGTGACAGGCATTGACACCAGCCATTAGGAGGACTGCCGAACATCTACACTCCTTCATTTTTCCATCACAAAATAAATATATATATATATATATATATATATATATATATATATATATATATATATATACTGTATATATATGTGTGTGTGAGAGTTGGTTGTTTATATTCTGGTAGGCGTCTGCTGTTTGGTTGTGGGGGGGAGGGGGTTGTAGTGCCTAACTTCCTCACCCCCATCACCCCCACCCCATCACCCCCCCCATAACCCTCTCCCCACAGCGACCTTTCTTTGATGTTTTTCATTACCGCTTGGACTGTGATACCAGTGATGGGTTTGTGTGTTTCTGGTGTAGCAAGGGTTATGATGCCTGGTGTGTGAGTCAGTGTTATATATATATATATATATATATATATATATATATATATATATATCTTCATATATATATATATAATTAACATGCTTATACACAGACTTATATTCATATGTGTAACTAGGTTCATGTGTACCATCCAATAGGCCGACAAAATACACGTAGAAAATGGGTGCTATTTTATGTTGTTTTAGAGTCAGCTACTGGGAACCAAAAGTTGTAGGTAGCACGGGCTATGGCGAGCCCGTAGTGGACTTACCTGGCACAGGAGCAGGGTTGTGGATTCTATTTTATGCGCATTTCCCCCTAAATTTGTAAACAAACAAAAGCTACGCGCATTCACTGGCTTGTACACAAACAAACAAACACACTGCAACCTTTTAGTGCATACTTCCTATCTTGAGATGATTTCGGGGCTTGAGTGTCCCCGCGGCCCGGTCCTCGACCAGGCCTCCACCCCCAGGAAGCAGCCCGTGACAGCTGACTAACACCCAGGTACCTATTTTACTGCTAGGTAACAGGGACATAGGGTGAAACTCTGCCCATTGTTTCTCATCGGCGCCCGGGATCGAACCCAGGACCACAAGTCCAGCGTGCTGTCCGCTCGGCCGACCGACCTATCTAATATTTGTAATACCAACCATGCACATAGGCTCCCTGTGGCAGAGCAGTCTACGTCCCCGGCTCACATGACAAAGGAGACTCTGGATCAATCCCTGTGCAGGACAGAAACGGTTAGGCAACTTTTCTTTCATATAAGTCGGAAGTTAGACAATTGATGTGGAGTTGCATCCTGGGGAAAAGTCAGCGATAGGCCTAGGGAGGCCTCGGGACGAGCACAGGCCTATGAAACAAATGCCTCTCGGGTCTAGATAACAGCGACCCCCTGCATGTTCCACCTTTAATGACGCTGGATCACCTCCCAGGGTTCTGTTCTGACGTCAGTAATTTGCCAAAAGCACACGTTAGCGCGGCTGTGATTCCCTTCTCCGGCACAAGGAGGATATGTCACTCTTATAGGTGGAGTGGGGGCGCTTGTGGTGGAGTGGGGGCGCTTGTGGTGGAGTGGGGGCGCTTGTGGTGGAGTGGGGGCGCTTGTGGTGGAGTGGGAAGTTTTCCACGCTGGCTTCCTGTACGGTGGAAACTATCGAGAACTGTACAGTGTCTCTAGAAACCCAACATTACTAAGAGAGTTGCTTCCCTTGTCAGTTGGTAAAGATGTCGTGCAAGTTGCCAGCCAATCACTAAGATGATAACGCCTAGTATATCGTTATATCCCGGACCAAAACAGCTTCGACAAGATCTTATATATCGTCGGGAACCTGAGAAACATCACAGTGATGTTATGGCGCTTTCAGCCATTCCAGTATCCTCGGGAGCCAGATTCACGAAGCAGTTATGCAAGTACTTATACGAACGTGAACATCTTTCCTCAATCTTTGACGGCTTTGGTTACATTTATTAAACAGTTACAAGCACGAAAACTTCCCAATCAACTGTTGTTATTGTTATAAACAGCCTCCTGGTGCTTCGGAGNGGGACGAGTCTGTGGTAGGTGGTGGTACTGTTGGTGTTCATGGGTATTTCTCCTACCATCTCTACCCAACCACTTGCTGAACGGTAGAGTGACCGTCTCTCGCCTCGTGCAGGTCGGCGTTCAATCACCGACCGTCCAAGTTTTTGGGCATATTTTTTTCCCCCCCAACCCTCCATCCCATTCATATCCTTATTCTGATCCATGCCAAATGCTGTATGCTGTAAGTAGTTGTAATGGCTAGATACTTAGTTCTCTTTCCTTCCCTTTCCACTATCTCTGTGGTGATAAAAGTCTATGGGTTCAGCCATGCCAAGTTCAAGTACTATTACCTTCATGAAGTAAAAAGAAATACAGAACCAGTAATATAAAAAGCAACAGTTGACATTCTATAAAACAGAATGTCAGTTTGAGGTTGGAGGCCCATACTTGAGGCAGCCCTCACCCAACTTTACACAGTGATTGCCGAGGGGTAGATGCCCATCACAGGTAAGTTGAGGGTCGGCCCCATTATTCCCATTAAAACGTGGCTGCAGGCTCCTATAGTGAAACCCATGAAGTTGGTAACAAGTCTGGTTTGGGTCGACCTCGAAAAAATAAAAACTCAAAATAATTACTTTTCTTACTATATCATAAACATTACACAATGAATTTGCCAAAACATAAACAAATTTTACTCATCATAATTTGTCCATATTTAGCCTGAAGAAGTGTTGATGACACCTTGGAAATATTCACTTACTGGCTGGGTTAGGGGATATGTTGACATATGTTGGGATGCATTTGCGAATATATTCCATATTTTTCCCATTCATTATTGTTATTTCTTATCCTTTTAATTTTTTGGTGGAAAAATTCTGGGTTGACCAAGCATTGGGTCAACCAGGGCACCGCTGGATACCCCCATCCAGTATTATATATAAATACCATCACTCAACTATACTGGCTAATATAGTGCATTAGTTGTAATCTTAGCTTTTATTATCTTATAATCTTAGCTTTATTATTATGCTGGTTTCAGGTCACTAAAGTTACTGGTTTCAGGCCACTAAAATTTGTTTCTCTAAATTACTGTGCTGGGGGAAAAAATTTATGCCATGTGACTACACTGATGCATTTCAATATTAACCATAATATGGTCCCAGTAGTACGTAACCATAATTTATAGGGTCCCGGTAGTACACTACAGTCGGGTTCGTTCTCGACGTACAATCGAGAATTCCGGGTTCGAATCCCGGGCGGGACAGAAATGGTTGGGCACATTTCCTTTCACCTAATGCCTCTGTTCACCTAGCAGCAACTAGATACTCAGAATTAGACAGCTGGTTGTGCAGTTGCATCCTGGGTGGGGTCAGTAATTCGACCCTTGGGGGAGGGGGGGACCTCGATAAAAGCTTAACGTGTATGCATACACTCTGGCTTCCTGTCCCCGAACACAGTGATTATAATTTTTTTTTTTAAGAATAAATATTTGAAAATTCAACAAAACTGATGAGCTATTTTGAGATATGAATGGAGACCTGTCAGAGTTAGAATATTAATTAATGTGTACAATATTTAAAGGTTAGAGTTAAGGTATATGTATAATCCTGGCAGTCAGGAGAACTTTAACCTTAGAACCTAGTTCTGGGAACCTTTAGTGTCTGCCAATATTTCATGAAAATTACTGAGAATCATGTTTTTAACTTATAAATACTGTAGTAGATTGTTCCAAACACATTATCTGCTAGACTGAATGCACAACAACACAATGTTACTAGTTTTAGTCCAAATGATTTATATTGCATATATGAACAAAAATATATACCGTCAATGATAGCATCTCGGATAAATTTAAATCAGCAAAGAACTAAGTACATAATGATAGTACAGTAATGTGTATAATATAAATAACAAGGTGTGTGCACTATTAATCTAGAAAATGCTACGTATGGAACTGAAAACAATGCAATTACTATATTGCAAAATCAACATATTCTACAGATTTTATGGACAGGTAACAGTCTCTGAATCACTAACAAAAACATACATAGTTTTCTATGAGGTCAGTTCGATGTGGGACGAAGTAGTTAGTCTCCTCCAGCTCGCGTCGCTTTTTGACGCGAACGAAGTGTTCCATAGGGTTGAGGTTCTTACGCCCACATGCTGCTACCAAGAACTCTTCCACACTCATGGAGTCTTTTAAGCTAATGCTCACTATCTGAGGTTTGAAGTAAATGAGAAAGAATATAACATTAACAATCTCCATTATGGTAAAAAATGACCAACATTTTGCTAACACCCGAGGATATCCTAAGGTATTATCTTATAGAAATACTGTACTGTATTTAGTTTTATAATAACAAAACAACAGTGAGCCAAAAATAGCAAATACTTTTAAAGGACAATAAATTTAATTTAGAATTTATCCAGTTTCCACATTCAAGTACTGCACAACCTTAATGCATATTATCAGCTAGTTTGATTCAATAGTTTTACATTAAAGAACTGATAGACTGTTCAGTGCTTTAAAAAGGAATGCTCCAAACCAGGTTAATTTCAAGAATACTGTATATATAAATAATCTTGACACAATCTCACCTGATTGTCTGGAAGGTTAACCTTGTACTGCTTCTCCCCCTCGAGCTGCTGTTGCATCTGCAGCGACCGCCGGGACGAGACACTATTGCTGCGGGATAGCATTGGTGCCCTGAAACAAGTGAAGTTCAATCGAAAGAGTGACTCCTATACTGTATATCATTTCTTCCTTCGTCCACGAATGAAGCAGGATGGTCGAGCAGAAATTTATGAAAACATTGGGTCCTGATTTGTTCTTTTAGAAAAAACTATATATATATATATATATATATATATATATATATATATATATATATATATATATCGTACCTAGTAGCCAGAACGCACTTCTCAGCCTACTATGCAAGGCCCGATTTGCCTAATAGGCCAAGTTTTCATTAATTAATTGTTTTTCGACTACCTAACCTACCTAACCTAACCTAACCTAACTTTTTCGGCTACCTAACCTAACCTAAGCAATAAAGATAGGTTAGGTTAGGTTAGGTAGGGTCGGTTAGGTTCGGTCATATATCTACGTTAGTTTTAACTCCAATAAAAAAAAATTGACCTCGTACGTAATGAAATGGGTAGCTTTATCATTTCATAAGAAAAAAATTAGAGAAAATATATTAATTCAGGAAAACTTGGCTTATTAGGCAAATCGGGCCTTGCATAGTAGGCCAAAAAGTGAGTTCTGGCTACTAGGTACGACATATATATATATATATATATATATATATATATATATATATATATATATGTTTTTTTTAAATCAGTTCCAATAGTTAAGATGAGCAAAGCAATTGCAGTATAAAAATAGAATTACTAAACAACAAATTATAATAATAGTTTTGCCAATTCCCTTACATTCTATCTGTCCTTTATCATTCCATAGAAGGATGATTTCCTGTCCACTTCTGTGCACTTGATCCATTTACAGTACATTGAGACTTTTCAGTACACTGTCACCCACTTCACTTACTCAGTTCCCCAATCTGCTCTCCCATCTAACGTTCATTCTGAATTTTGTTTACTGCAAATCTACACAACCTCGGTGGCAAACTTTTCCACAGTGCCTAATTTTCATTGCTGAGAAATGTTCAAGATAGTCTTGCAACGAAAGAAAGATATATCATACCTGCGTTTTGTTGCTCCTCTACCTGCGAGGAGGTTATTGAGCAGGGAAGGACTTCGGGCACAAATGTATGCATGGAAGCTGCTGACAGTAAATACCCCAAGGCGATTGAGAACTGTTTTGGTAGTGCGTGACACATGTGTCAGTAGACCCTGAATAAATGGAAAAAAGAGTAACGTTATAATGACAATGTCCAATATTTAGGCACTGATTTGACTAAGGCATGGTAAACTTTGATAAGAATTTATGAACAGGAATGGGCAGTGACAGGTTATGATTAGGCATTTATATTGGTAGGAATGAATAAGACTAAATTATGAGAACTTAGGAATATAAAGAAGTCACCATAAGACCTTTACCACTTACTGTACCTGAACACAGTAAAATTAGTGAAGCTGATTTTCTATAAAGTTTTAATAAATTATATTTGTGGATCTTTCAACCCCATCAAAGCTGTATAAAAATACAGCATATCAAAATCAATATAAAATTTTGATGGATAGAACCCTAAGAAATATAAAACTTACAACTCTGATAACATATTTGTTACAAATAACCTGAAATGAAGCCTTTGTAACATAAAACACAACCTAAAGATCATCACAGTAATTGTCTTAATGAACTCAAGCAATATACTTTAAAAAATTATGCATAATGAATAATGTAATGAAATAGGAAAAATTAGAAGGATAACAATGCAGTACACATGTGTGTAACTGCAGCCGTACACAGTGATGCGGTGCAGGCAGACTCAATACACGTTTCAAATGTTTTTTTGTATTTATTTATTTATATATACCAGAATCTCTACATTATTGTACAGCCACTAGCACGCATAGCATTTCGGGCAAGTCCTTAATCCTAATTTTACCTGGAATACGACTCGCCAAATTGTTTAACAACCCGGTACCCATTTTACTGTTGGGTAAACAGAGGCTCCAGTTAAGGATTGGCACCCTATAAATCCTCCCCGGCCAGGATACGAACCCAGGCCAAAGCATTCGCAAAACACCAGGCGAGTGTGTTGCCACTTTGCCACGGGGACTGCTGATATGATAAAGCCCAGTAGGCTCAGGAATCTGTACTCCAGTTGATTGATTGTTGAGAGGCGGGTTCAAAGAGCCAGAGCTAAACCTTGGCAAGCACAACCAGGTGAATATACAGTATAAAAATGTATACTAATAACAAACACCTCATGGTACTATCTATAGTATAGTATCAGTTCTGTATAGCACTGTATACCATAATATCTATACTGTATAGCATAGCATCTATACAGTATAACAACATCTATACTGTATAGCATAATATCTATGTTGTATAGTCTAGTATCTATACTGTATAGCACTGTATCTATACTGTGGAACAGTATCTATACAGTATGGCATAGTATCTACTGTATATTGTATCACACAGTATCTATACTGTACAACATGGTATCTCTACTGTATAGCATAGTATCTATACAGTCCTGCATAGCATAGTATCTATACTATACAGTACTGCACAGCATAGCATCTATACTATACAGTACTTCACAGCATAGTATCTATACAGTACTGCACAGCATAGTATCTATACTATACAGTACTGCACAGCATAGTATCTATACAGTACTCTATAGCATAGTATCTATACAGTACTGCATAGCATAGTATCTATACTGTATAGTGTAATATCTATACTATATAGTGTAAAATATATACTGAATAACCTATCAATACTGTACTGCAGAGTATCTAAGCCATAAAGCATTGTACATTACCTACAATATATAGTATAGTATAGTACAGTACAGTATAGTATAGTATCAAAACAATATAACATATTATATACTGTAAAGATTAATTCCAAGTTACAATACAGTATTACAAAGTGCCACAATTAAAACATAAAATCTGCTAATCACCTAACTACGAAGGGTAGGAAACTATCAGGAGAAAGTTGTAGTTGTTTAAGATTCAGCTACTGGGAACAAAAAGTTCCAAGTAGCACGGGCTATGGTGAGCCCGTAGTGGACTTACCTGGCACAGGAGCGGGGCAAGTAGCACGGGCTATGGTGAGCCCGTAGTGGACTTACCTGGCACAGGAGCAGGGCAAGTAGCACGGGCTATGGTGAGCCCGTAGTGGTCTTACCTGGCACAGGAGCGGGGCAAGTAGCACGGGCTATGGTGAGCCCGTAGTGGACTTACCTGGCACAGGAGCGGGGCAAGTAGCACGGGCTATGGTGAGCCCGTAGTGGACTTACCTGGCACAGGAGCGGGGCAAGTAGCACGGGCTATGGTGAACCCGTAGTGGACTTACCTGGCACAGGAGCGGGGCAAGTAGCACGGGCTATGGTGAGCCCGTAGTGGACTTACCTGACACAGGAGCGGGGCAAGTAGCACGGGCTATGGTGAGCCCGTAGTGGACTTACCTGGCACAGGAGCGGGGCAAGTAGCACGGGCTATGGTGAGCCCGTAGTGGACTTACCTGGCACAGGAGCGGGGCAAGTAGCACGGGCTATGGTGAGCCCGTAGTGGACTTACCTGACACAGGAGCGGGGCAAGTAGCACGGGCTATGGTGAGCCGTAGTGGACTTACCTGACACAGGAGCGGGGCAAGTAGCACGGGCTATGGTGAGCCCGTAGTGGTCTTACCTGGCACAGGAGCGGGGCAAGTAGCACGGGCTATGGTGAGCCCGTAGTGGACTTACCTGGCACAGGAGCGGGGCAAGTAGCACGGGCTATGGTGAGCCCGTAGTGGACTTACCTGGCACAGGAGCGGGGCTATAATTGATGAGAGAGAGAAAGCACCATGCCATTACGACTATAGAGCTCTGGTAAGTGGTCAGGAAAAGGATTTGGGATGGGACAGAGGGAAGGAATGGTGCCCAAGCACTTGGACGGTTGGGGATTGAACGCTGACATAGTGGATAAATGTACCAACTGCTTATTATATAAAGTCACTAGTTACGCATAAAATGTTTTGGGCATAACCATAAATATTTGCATAAGGNATATGTATATGTATATATATATATATATATATATATATATATATTTATATATAATATATATATATATATATATATATATATATAAATATATATATATAATATATATATATACACATAAGTGTAGGAGGCATTTGTATGTCAATATGTGAATGTAAGTTACGAATGCTCATATTCTTCCATTGAAAGCATAAAACTGCATCTAACTCTTGCTACAAAAACATATATAAATATAACATTAATTTACCAATAAAACAAAGATTTAACTGACCAGAAACGATGGACTTGCTCCAAGACGGAGCTGGAACAATCATCCTTGATATCATCTCTTCATTCAAAGACATCTCACTGGGTGGAGGAGGGCACACAAGAGACTCAATGATCTCATCTGTCGTCTTCATCAGAGAAGCCAGATCTGGTGGTTCTGTCCTTGATGATCTGAAGAAGAAGGTATCAGCTTTATTATACATTATCTTCAATTTATTTATTTATTTATTTATTTATTTATATATATACAAGAAGGTACAAAGGGTTTGTGAGAATACATTGAATAGTACAGTATTTACAATCTTGTAAAGCCACTACTACGCGCAGCGTTTCGGGCAGATTATCTAAAGAAAATTATTTATCTAAAGAAAATTATCTAAAGAAAAGAAAATAGAAAACACAATGATGTAATACATTTTAAAGCATTTATTGGAACCTCAAACAACAAAATATTCAAGTTGATACTGAAATTGACAGGGATTACCAAGTGTGACTAAGGGTTTAAAGCAGGGATAGTGGACATAGTTATGGGTTTAAAATAGTAGGTATTGTATACTTGGTAAAGGACAGTGCACATCTGTTAAACTGACAGATACTGGTATCAGCTTTATTATACATTATCTTCAATTTATTTATTTATTTATTTATTTATATATATACAAGAAGGTACAAAGGGTTTGTGAGAATACATTGAATAGTACAGTATTTACAATCTTGTAAAGCCACTACTACGCGCAGCGTTTCGGGCAGATTATCTAAAGAAAATTATTTATCTAAAGAAAATTATTTATCTAAAGAAAATTATCTAAAGAAAAGAAAATAGAAAAACACAATGATGTAATACATTTTAAAGCATTTATTGGAACCTCAAACAACAAAATATTCAAGTTGATACTGAAATTGACAGGGATTACCAAGTGTGACTAAGGGTTTAAAGCAGGGATAGTGGACATAGTTATGGGTTTAAAATAGTAGGTATTGTATACTTGGTAAAGGACAGTGCACATCTGTTAAACTGACAGATACTGGGCATGGTTAAAGGTTTAAATGGAAGTTACTGAATAAATTCTGGCTAAAATTTTTATACATAAATGATATTGCAAGGTACAGCTGTAAATATTTAAATATTTAAGAATTATGGCCTGTAACTAAATATTCAATATTTTATAATTCCCACTGATAGGGGACAGGAAGCCTGTGTACATGTATATTTTAGGCTTGTACTGTATTGAGGTCCCCCACCCCCAGATCAAACTACTGAATCCTTCCCAGGATGCAGCCCCACAACAGTTGCCTAACTCCTGGGTATCTATTTACTGCTAGGTGCACAGAGGCATTAGGTGAAAGGAAACATGACCTAACCATTTCTGTTCTGCCCAGGAATCGAAGTCAGGGGATCCCTGATTGTGAGTCGTAAACGTAGACCACTTCTCAACACTAACAAATAAACTAATAATGAAGATAAATAACCCAACCCACACATATGACATGAAGTGAATGACAACATTTCAGTCCATCCTAGATGCCTATCAAGCCCTATTTGTTTTAAGCCATGTTACTGTGACTTTCTCTGCATAATGATTAACTCTTAAATGACCTTAATCACTATCTGCGATTACCTCCTATGCTCGAACCCCCCAAACGAGGTTTTTTACATTAGTTTTGTGAACTATTTTTCATCATGTGCACTACAATGTAGTGCACGTGATGAAAATTACCTTTTAATTAGCTGAAATGGCTAAGGGTTAAGATGTGTGTCAATACTCACCTCATCATGAGACAAAGAGCAAGCTCCTCCTGCAGGACACTCTCAATATACATCATGTCTAGATCACTGACAATGGCCCCATTAATCACCATGATCTCGTCTCCTTTGATGATTCCTGTAAGGAGAGAGAAGAACATATCAGATGAGGATCTATGCTACAGGAACATATTATGTTTCAATATCTACTCTATAGCTACACTTCTTAAAAATTTTAATTAATTCAAGATATATTCTACTTCATTATCTTAAAGTCTAAATAAGTTTTACTCATTCTGGCATATGAGATTTAATAGCATACTTCCCCAGAGCTGCTAACGCTCAGATAGCTAGCCGATTTCATTCTGTCTCCCAGTGACAATATTAATCTTCTGTATATTACAAGTGACCAGAAGGATTTAACAGTTTTATGGTAAGTTTAAGTGAGAGATTATTATGCTGAGAGAGTGGGACTGTGCTGGTTGGGGTCTTTATTACCGTAAATCTCCTCTGTCAGAGGCATGGAAAGAGTTTACAAATAACATAATTATACCAGTGACAACAGAAAACTTATGTCACAGATATCAACAGTATGTCACAAAGGAGTATTTACATATTGCAGTTTAATTAATATATTTATGTTTGTGCTCATTTTACTTTTTTATGAAGAGCTATGCTGTATTTAATCTTGAAATTTATTGAATTCATATTACTCTACTTGAAAACAGCTACTCCAAACAGGGTTGGGGAGGGAGAGGTAATGATTTCAGTACTTCAAAAAATGCAAAATGATTCTTTTAGTGTATGATATCCATTCCATAATAATGTCTGTTATACAAAGATGCTTTCTACATGCATGCTGATGAAAACATTTCCTCCTTTATGCACCTTTATTATTATACACAAATTATAGTTTTCCATTTATAATTGCATTTTTAAATGATGTTTCTAATCTCTAAAAAGATTCATCCATGATGGTTTCAAGTGAGAATGCATCTTCCATGCCATTGTCTGCCTTATGATAATGATTCTGGAATGACACTGCCTCCTAGTCGAAATACTTTGTACAGATTTCCTCTTTGGCAACTCGGTCTCTATATACTGTATGCCTGAAACGCTGTGCATATTAGTAGCCTTGTATAATACTGTATATGATTTCTGTACCTTCTAATTAACCACTATAACATGTTCTTATGTATATTTTAATATTGTTATTGTTATTATTATTATTTTTAGTAGTAGTAGTATTATTACTACTGTATTATCATCATCATCATCATCATCATCTATGGTCAAAAGGATGGATGGGAAGTTCAATGTTTTAATTCATATGAATCCCTTTTCATTTTATTTGATGAAACAGTTCATTACCTATTCAAACTTCTCAAGTTCAGTAGCCCACGTTATGTAGTTAACTAAAAGATTAATTTGAGTATCTGTTCACAGTGTGTCATACTACAAGAATTAAAGCAGCTACATTTTAAAAACTGTGGTTAACAAATTGCGACAACTTTGACAATTAATTTAGAACATATTAGTGTAGTTAACAGATGTAGTACAGTACTAGGGTAGCTTAAAATATATGCAAGCAAAGTGATGCTAAATCCAATTTTATGAGGAAGTTGGCATTAAGAATTTCAAGCAATTTGAAGTTTTAAAAAGTTGAGAAGCAAAGCGGGAAGTTGCAAGGAGAATATCTATGTGTAGAATGTATACAGCGGAAAGACTTTCGAAGGATGGGATGAAAGGTGCATGGAGGTGAAAGCCTCGATCAAAATAACGCAGCTTGCTAAACACAACGAAAAAGCATGATGCAATTTTGCAATGTAGAATAGTCTGTTAACGTTGAGGCACTGCATTACATGAGGATACGCAGAAGTGAATATGGAATGCTATACATTGCACCTGACTTACCCCATTTCACAGATGAAAGGAATTACTGATGAAAGAATATTTTTAGTCTGCCTAGAAATTTAATTAGATTCATATATGAATAAGCATTGTGGCCCTATTACACAAAGTGATACTTGTTAAGTGGGTGCAATTGGTTACTCTTGTTAGTGAAGCATTCCACCAATAAACGGTATTTACCATGTTCCTTTCTTACAGTGAAATAGGGTGACAATTCCTAGATAAGAGAAGAATATTCACAGTTAAGGAATGCATTGTGCAATTCAGAAATATAATATAATAACATAGGTGCAAAATAGCAAAAATTAATAAAATGGAAATTGTTAAGTCATAAACACACGAGAAATTGATGTTGGTAACTGCAGTTTCATGGAAGAACCAAAGCATGAAAGCCATATGCATACTTTGGTATCATTAAAAACAAAATAACAAGAAGGATGAACATTTTGATGAGATTGATAGCTGCTAGGGTGCAGATAATATATATGAAATATAACAATGTGGGTTATATTAAGATACCACAAACAACAATACTGATAATAAAGTAAAATACATATGGTAGACTCTGCAAGC
>WNGS01028583.1:2115130-2126505 GCA_020271785.1 Procambarus virginalis | reverse complement strand
AATGGGCTTTTGGGGTGGCTCTAGCGTCGTGTGAAATACTAAGTTAGCAACTCTGCTTCTGTGTTTCAATGGCATTAGTAAAGTGGCGGCTGGTGGTCCATAGGAATTTCTCTCTAATACAGAAGCAATTTTTTTCTCACAAACACCCCATCATGGCTTCCAAGCAGTAAAACTATTGCTAGGTATCTATTCAGGTGTCTCGAATTATATGGGTTTTATGACTTATATTTTGAACACCTTGTAGCATTTGCTAGTGATGAGCCAGTGTCATGCTTGGTGTCAAAATCTGGCATGCAAACATTTCTCAAGGAACATTACCCTAAATAATAAACTGGCACTGTTTTTAAATCACAGTTTAAGAATGTGCAATACAGGTGATTTCAGTGAGAGAAGTTCATGGAATTAATCATTTTCAAGCATTTATTGACAAATTACGTATCTCATTTACATGGTAGATCACCTGTAATCAAAGGGAACTATCTGATGTGCCACTCAACTAGGTGGAACAACTAGATTTGCAAAAGTATTAGGCTGTGTTATGGTGCCGGTGTGGTGGCCAACTCATTTCGAAACAGTTCGCATTGGTAAAAATTATGAAGCACTTTGTTGTTCCATTACAGGATAGGAAATAGATCAGGCTTTGTCAGACTCACCAGAGCTCCAGCACCTATAAAATCTGTACCCTCTGGATACCAGTACATGATATTAGGATCCATTGTGCATTTCTTTTTCCATTTTCCATGTAAGGGCTATATATTAGATATATATTATAATATATATATAATATATATATATATAATATGATATATATTATATATGATATTGATTAGGAATACAGTGAACATACAAAAGAGAAAGAATAATGAAAGAAATAATCCGTAAAGTGAGTAAAAAAGCACTACTCCTAACCAAAACATAACCTAGAAATTCTATAAAACCAAGAATACTTCCGAACTACCTTATCAAAAACAGCCGCCCAGAAGCTGACAGAGAACGCCTTACAACAGTCAAGCGTTGTAGTGAACATGTACACTTTGCCCCCACAAGGATGTAACTGCTTCAATCTAACAGTAAATAGGTTAATGACGTCGGACCAACGCTCGAAGACGAGGGTTTTTGACAATGCCAATCTTCAATCCGAGTTGCCCCTAGGAACACTAAATGAGACAAGCGCCGATGGAACATCACACGCTCGGGATCACAATAGAGAAATGTTGAACAAGGGAACATACATTGGCATAGATAGACAGATAGTTCACCAAGATGAAAGAAGAGGTACAATTCTTGAGAAGTCAATATCACTATACACGTAAAACAGAACCAACCTACCTGAACTACCACTAAATCACGGAACTATTTACTCTTCCCACAATGAAGCAGTAAGGACAAGACCAGAACATAACGATGCCAACACAGAAGACAAGTTCCAACAGTAACCGGGCCAATTACACGGATTATCTTTGCTATGTAGATGCCAGCTGCTCGGATGGCCCAGTAGGCCTTCTGCGTGTTACACCTTATTTGTCACCCCCGGATTGCCTATTGTATCCACTATGTATCCCCTATGTTTTCACCTTATTGTTTTATCCCTACCCAGTGCCTGGGTACAAACTTAATCAGACCACAATTGTTCTTGTCCTCACTTGAGAATACGAACCATGGAGAGTCTCGAAACGTCGTGCAAAATTGGTTTTAAATAAAGTGTATAATACATCTATAGTAATCCACGTCTTTATCTCACCCACGAAATTAGCGAAAAGTGAGTTTTGAGAAGAACTTCCTATTTCACAGGTAAGCCTGGTGCTAAGAAACATAGTTAGAGGACAGATAGAAGCCCTAAATCAGAAGAATAGAATAAATACACTGCAATTAATTATTATATGAATATTTTTATACATAACATAGGTACATATGGCAATGAGAATATTTATATGTAGATTATATTATATATATATAGTATATTTGTATTATAGATAGAATTATATATTATATATCACATAAGTGTAGGAGGCTTTGTAGTGTGCAATACTGTGCACATGTAAGTGTACGAATGCTCATATTCTCCCTTGGAAAGCATAAAACTGCGGATCTTAACTCTTGCTTACAAAAAACTATATAAATATAACATTAATTTTACACAATAAACAAAGATTTAACTGACCAGAAACGATGGACTTGCTCCAAGACGGAGCTGGAACAATCATCCTTGATATCATCTCTTCATTCAAAGACATCCTGCACTGAGTTGGAGGGCGGCACACAAGGACATCATGATCTCATCTGTCGTCTTCATCAGAGAACTCAGTATCTGTGTGGTTCTGTCCTTGAATGATCTGAAGAAGGAAGGTCTGCACTTTAAATTACTTCATTATCTTCATTAGTTCTATTATCTTATTTTATTTATTTATATAAATACACAGAGTTACCAAACAGGGTTATGGGACAGACAATAACTTGAATAGTACCAGAAGTATAGATTAACTTAATCAGTGTCAAGCCACTAATAAACTCGCGCGTTTCGGGCAGAGGTTAATTCTAAAGAAATAGTTTATGTGATCTGAAAGAAAATTACTGAAAGAAAAGAGAAATAGAAAAACAAACAATGTATGTAATACAGTGTTAAAGCCTAGTAGTTGGAACTCAAACACAAATTTCAAGGTTGAATGACTGGAAATTGACGATGGGATTACTACCCAAGTGTTGACTAAGGTATTAAAGCAGTGGCTATTAGTGTACATAGTTAGTTTAAAATAGTAGGTATTGTATACTTGGTAAAGGACAGTGCACATCTGTTAAACTGACAGATACTGGTATCAGCTTTATTTACATTATCTTCAATTTATTTATGGTACAAAGTAGTTTTGTGATTGAATACGCAGTTGAAAGTAGTACATAGTTGTACATCTTGGTAAAGCCACTACGTACCCGCAGCGATAGGGTTCGTGGGCAGATTATCTAGAAGAAAAGAGATTTTATCTAAATAAAATTATGTATCTATCTAATGCAATTATCCGAAGGAAAAGTTAAAAATAGAGAAAACACATGGATTAAACATTTAAAGCCATTTATGGGAACCAATCAAACAACAATATATTCAGTTGATAACATACTGAAATTGACATGGATACCAAGTGTTACTGAAGGGGGTTTAAAGCATGTGATATAGTGGACATAGTTATTGGTGTTTCAAAGTAGTAGTTTAGTATACTTTGGTAAAGGACAGTGGCACATCTTTACACTGAACAGATGTCTGGGCATGTTAAAAGGTTAAAATGGAAGTTACTGAATAAATTTCTGGCTACAACTTTTTAATACATAATTGAATTGGCAGAGGTACCAGCTGTAATATTGTAATATTTAAGAATTGATGGCCTGTAACTAAATATTCAATATTTTAATTCCCACTGATATGGTGGAACAGGAACCTGTAGGACACTGTATATTTAGGCTTGTAATGTAGTGAGGTCCCCGACACCCCCAGATCAAACTACTGATCCTTCCCAAGGATGCACCCCACAACAGGATTTGCCTAACTCCTGGTACTGATTTACTAACTGCTAGTGCACAGAGGCCATGTAGGTGAAAGGAAACATGAACGTACAATTCTGTGTCTGGCCCTGGGAATCGGAAGTCAGGGATCCGTAACTTGTGTGATCGGTAAACGTATACCATCGGTTGATATGTCTCAAACTAACGAAATAATACGTAATAATGCGAAATAACCCAACCCACACCTATGACATGAATGAATAACATTTCAGTCCATCCTAGATCTTTATCAAGAAGTCCCGTATTTGTTTTGCAAATAAGCCATTGGGGGTACGTGTAGGACTGGTTCTCATGCATATGATTAACTTCTTAAATTGACACTTAAGTCCAACTATCTGCGTAGTGTACCTACCTATGCTCGAACGCCAACAAGACGGGTTTTGTTAATTATTATTTTGTGTGAACGTATTTTCATCATGTTGCATGCTGTACAATGTAGTGCACGTGATGAAAATTACCTTTTAATTAGCTGAAATGGCTAAGGGTTAAGATGTGTGTCAATACTCACCTCATCATGAGACAAAGAGCAAGCTCCTCCTGCAGGAGAACACTCCGTCAGTAGACAAATCAGTGTCTAGATCACTTACAATAGGCCCCATTAATCAACATGATCTCGTCTCCTTGATTGATTCCTGTCGGAGAGAGACAGAACATATCAGATGAGGATCTATGCTACAGGAACATTTAAATGTTTCAATATCTACTCTATAGCTACACTTCTTAAAAATTGTTAATTAATCATTATCTTAAAGTCTAAATAACGTTTTACCTCATTCTGTGGATATGAGAATTTTAATAGCTATATATATATATATATTACGTGTGGCTCCTTTAATACTTGTTGACAATGTAGAGTGCTGGAGTGTGTAGACGCGACAAAATATGTGATAATGACCAATGATTTCCTGGTTGAGGCTGTGTGCAGGTGGCAGCGCTGCCCAGCTACCCTGCTCAATCCATTCATCACTCCGGGAAAAAAATGGCAACTGTTTTGCCTAACCTGAAACGTGCAAACCCAACCAACCCACCTAACCTATCGAGGCCAATGCATAAAACAAGCGTCAACATTATGGTGCTTTAATTTTTATTAATACGTCGCATTTTAAGGGATAGGTGTGTGTGTGTTCCTTAAGAGTGGGGAGGCTGAGAGCCGCTGCTTCAGCGGTCACACACACAGGCACCTCGACCGTACCTCATTTTCAAATTGTTATAACTGTAAAAACATCGTTAATTACGTGCCTAGTTGTACTCCCCTACTTGTACGCGCAGAGGGATGAGCTACGACTCTTGAGCTCCGTCTCTCAACACTTAACCGACTTGTACATAGGTTCCACAGCCCTTTGAAATCTATATTTGATGCTGGGTATTAGGTTTCACCCCTGTATAATCTTAAACAACCTTACACACAACAGAAAAAGTAAATTTAGAAGGAAGAAGACGGGAGGCCGTCTAAGGCAAGTTCAAGTATTTTATTGGGACAAGAAAAAATACATCTTAAAGGGATAGAGTAGCTTAGGCCATTTCTAACCCCCTCCCCCTCTCCCGTCTAAGGTGGCACCATATCGTTAAGAAGGTATATAAGAATTAAGGAAACACTGCAGTTAGCCTAATGGTGTGTGTGTGTGTGTGTGTGTGTGTGTGTGTGTGTGTGTGTGTGTGTGTGTGTGTGTGTGTGTGTGTGTGTGTGTGTGTGTGTGTGTGTGTCCCAGCTCCTATTTACGTAAACCATTTTCACTTAAATAAATAAATCCTATATCTAAGAATTAATACATTGTAAGCCTTAATAACGCAAACTGGTAGTTAATTCCAAAACAACAACCCTATTACGTAAACTGTACTTGCCTTTATCGCTTTCAAATAGGAATACTGTAATTCCATGTTAACATCATTGTTACGTGTACTGAATATTGAATATTTAAACGTCGTGTTTGTCCTTCTGAATGGTCTCCTCACTGAAGCCTCTTCTACCAAACTGCCACTCCGTGTAAAACGTAGCCGTTTTTCCCTAGCCAAAAACGTACAAATACCTAACCAGAAATATGTTGACCAGACCACACACTAGAAAGTGAAGGGACGACGACGTTTCGGTCCGTCCTGGACCATTATCAAGTCGATTGAGGATCAGGTCCAGGACGGACCGAAACGTCGTCGTCCCTTCACTTTCTAGTGTGTGGTTTGGCCAACATATTTCAGCCACGTTATTGTGACTCCTCGTCCGCTAACCAGAAACGTACGAACCGAAGCAACCCACCTAACCTATCGAGGCCGATGCGTAGAAAACCTCAATATTACGGCGCTTAAATTTGAGCAAATATTTGAGTCCAAACAATAGGATTGACCCCGCAGCATTCCTGGACACCCCCAAGCACACGCACTATACCAACTGAACCATTATGTGCGTGTCTCTGGGGGGACCCCCCAGACACGCAAGTTCGATCCCAATACATGGCTTCAATATTTTCCGCAAAGGTACACCACATTGATTGTGAGTAACGTTGGCGTGTTAGGGCGTGGCACCTCACACGCCAAGCCTCCCACGCCCGACAGGAGCGGCACAAGATACATTACCCTCACATATACATTAATCATGGCTTCACTATAATTCAAGGTAATGTACAAGATAGCACCTGAGAACATGTATATGTACTACTCTTATCTAACTGTAATAAGCTAATACAGTTTGCAGAATAGTGCTTCGACATATGAGAGACATTGTTAGAGTGCGAGAGCATGTGTAGAGGGGGTAACATATATGTATGCTGATATTTATGTACCTAAAATAGATAAAACTACAAAAAATTTCTCACCAATTATTCCAGCTCTTTTAAATAAGCAAACTGCAATAAGAGTGAAGCAATATTTACCAATACTCAGGTCGTAAATTTCCCTTCACAGCAGAGTGGCAATATATACAGAATATATTGTATCACAATAGCTTCAAAGTCCATTTACAAGTAAACTAAACTATTGAAAAACATTAACTCCCAATATTAATTTGGAGGTTGGCGGCAGGGAATCTGATTTAATTTAAGTATATTATCCTAGACGTGACACTGCCAACACGGTTGGTGTTACTGAGTAGTTTGTGATAGTTATTATAAACAGCTGTGTGTACCCCCATTTGCCCACAACACCCCCCCCCCCTCCTGTACACACAGCTCACCAAACAAAACAAAGGAGAAAGTCCAGAGATATGACGCAAGAATCACGGGATGGGTATGGGGTCCACTACCACCCACAGGATGGGTATAGAGTCCACTACCGCTCACAGGACGGGTATAGAGTCCATTACCGCTCACAGGATGGGTATAGAGTCCACTACCGCTCACGGGATGGGTATAGAGTCCACTACCGCTCACGGGATGGGTATAGAGTCCACTACCGCTCACAGGATGGGTATAGAGTCCACTACCGCTCACAGGATGGGTATAGAGTCCACTACCGCTCACAGGATGGGTATAGAGTCCACTACCGCTCACAGGATGGGTATAGAGTCCACTACCGCTCACAGGATGGGTATAGAGTCCACTACCGCTCACAGGATGGGTGAAATCAATAGATGTCATCAGGGACTTGAAAAGGAAGTGTGTGTACTATCAATCCTCCACTATCATGTACCAAAACAAAAATTACTCGCAGCCTACCAGTCGGCGACGGTCTGTTTTTAGTCTTGTGTCCTCTTACTTTTAACTACAAGACACTTGTAATTATATATCTGTAAATGTGATCACAGGTAATATATGACGTAGCAGGTTGTGGGGCGCCTGAAGGATATATATATCACTGCTCAGATCTGTTGTTGAAAGCTGTCGTACGCACGAGGCTATGTCCTGTGTGGCAGTGGGTTAGACCTGGCTCAGTTGTTGCCGTTAGACAAAATTGTACAATATAAATGTTGCTAATATTGAACTTCACTACAGTCTTCTCTCCATTGACGATGTTCTTCTATTTTCTACTGTTACACGCCATTCGCGGGTTACCAAAGTAAATGAAAATTTTCAATTAGTTCGACTAACATTTTAGATATAAATATTTACTCAACCTTATCTCTGGATAACAGATAAAAGGAATAATGTGGGTTAATGAAAGTAGACAAAAATAAGAAACAAAAACCATGCCAAGCCAACAAGAAAGGTGAGGGTTGCAGAAGAAACCAAATAATTATACAGAAAACAGGAAACAACAACAGGAATATATTTTCATCTTCTCGCATCACGCAGCATTGATTGATGATTGATGAAGATTAAGCCATTCAAAAGGTGGCACGGGCATGAATAGCCCGTAAGTGGTGGCCCTTTTGAGCCATTACCAGTATCGAGAGATGATACTGGAGATCTGTGGAGGTGCGACTGCACCCTGCGTGACGGGAGATGTCTCCCGTCATCACGCAGCAGTGTGGGTATGTGTATATATATACCCCTGCCACACTGCTGTCTGTCTGTCTGTGAGACCTCGAGGGGCGAGTGGGGCTAAATTTCCCCACAGTCATTTAGTATCATGTCTGTGCACATATCCAGTATACTGACGAGCTTCTCGAGATATGGGAACCGCTGCATATTTCAATTTTGGTCTCATAAAAGTCGTGAACAATTTCTTGACTATTTTACCATCCACGTATTTAAGAACACACCTCACACCCCCACACATCCTCCACCCCCCCACACGCACATGCTACACCCCCTACACATCCTCCACACCCCACACACCCACTCACACACATACTACCCCCCCTCCCCCCTGGCCAGTTTTTACGCGTGTCCCTGTACCCTGACGGAGCATCCAATTTAACAGATAACAAGGGCACCTTACACATCCCTAATGCCTGTCTTATTTAGCCAGGTGTCGGCTACCTGCACGTGGGCGGCACCAGTAGCCGTCCCAGGTGGCTCCTTCCACGCCTCACAGGTGGCTCCCACGCCTCACTGGTGGCCCCACGCCTCACAGGTGGCTCCCACGCCTCACAGGTGGTCCCCACGCTCACAGGTGGTCCCCACGCCTCACAGGTGGCCCCCACGCCTCACAGGTAGCCCCCCACGCCTCACAGGTGGCCCCCACGCCTCACAGGTGGCCCCCAGCCTCACAGGTGGCCCCCACGCCTCACAGGTGGCCCCCACGCCTCACAGGTGGCCCCCACGCCTCACAGGTGGCCCCCACGCCTCACAGGTGGGCCCCCCCCACGCCTTACAGGTGGCTCCCACGCCTCACAGGTGGCCCCCACGCCTCACAGGTGGCCCCCACACCTCACAGGTGGCCCCACACCTCACAGGTGGCCCCCATGCCTCACAGGTGGCCCCACGCCTCACAGGTGGCCCGTACACCTCACAGGTGGCTCCCACGCCTCACAGGTGGCTCCCACACCTCACAGGTGGCCCCCACGCCTCACAGGTGGCCCCAACGCCTCACAGGTGCCCCCACGCCTCACAGATGGCACTCAAACACCTGCACGTGTACTTGATTCGCCCAGAGCGGGCCGAGATGAGGACCCAGGAGGACAGGACAAGGGAGGGAGAACCTGACAACATATAACGAGAGACTGAACCATGGAAGGAGGAGGAGCGAACCGCGTAGGGAGGTTAAGAGGGGGAGAGAGAGGGGGAAAATGATGATGGAAAGGGAGATGGAGGAGAGAGGCGAGAAACAAATGAGGAAGGAATAATTCTTGTCTATGTTCTTCAAGGGTACATGTAGTAGAGATGGTAGTGGGTAAGGCAGCCCAAGTGTGGGGGGAGAGGGGAGATTGTGGGTAATGAGGGAGGGTTAATGGCGCCATTGACCGTGTGTTGATGGTAAAATAAAACTAGAACTGAGAGAGAGAGAGAGAGAGAGAAGAGAGAGAGAGAAGAGAGAGAGAGAGAGAGAGAGAAGAAGAGAGAGAGAGAAGAAGAGAGAGAGAGAGAGAGACGAAGGACCATTCCTGGTCCGGAATGGTCCATCCTGGACCATTCTCTCGACTTGAGAAATGGGTCCAGGACGGATCGAAACGTCGTCCCCCTTCAATTTCTAGTGTGTAATTGGTCAACAAACACTCTATCTCTCTTTCCCTCACCACCATCACTAATCACCCTCACTAGAGCGTCTCCTTACTTCCTGTATACACGTAAGGCACAAGGTTGCCTGCCTCCGCACCACCAAGTTTCTCTCCCACTCATTCCGGCAAGTTTAAAATTACCGACTAGGCTAACATTAATATTTTTACCCGTAAAAGCGCTTTCTCAGCCGTTTCTTCTCCTTGATTGGAGTGCGAGACCCGAAGCCTGATTGGCTCACAGGTCCCGCCTAAACAGTGCGGAGAGGGCATAAAAACAGAAAAAACAGGGAATATCAAAGGTATATGATGTAGCTAGTGCACATTACAGCTGTAGCCTACATTGGCGCCGTTCCTCTGAACTCATTACAAACGTTTCAAATACACCTCAAAATAAAAAAATTAAACGATAACACGTTTTTCTCAATTTCGGTCAAAATTTCAAATTACCTTTATTGTGATTGGCTGAAGAGAAGTGCTCAAAGCCAATAAAGAGAGAGCGGGTAAACTAACCAGCCAATCACGTTTAGTACACACAGCTGGAAGGTTTAAATGATGCGCAGCGCGCCATCAAAGGCGGGATCATCACTTTCATCCTAAATATTTATAACACGAGGACGTCTGCCGTACAAACATTATAATATTTACTAGTAAGGAAATTAGGTAAATATAACTTATAATTCACTTTAATATGTCATTATAAACAACGCCGGCATAGGATACAGAACTTTCAGGAGAAAGCGCCAAGCCATTACGACTATAATAGCACTGGAGAGTGGTCAGGATAAGGATTTGGGATGGGACGGAGGGGAAAAGAAATGGTGCCAACACTTGTGGACGGTCGGGGGATTGAACGCCGACCTGCATGAAGCGAGACCGTCGCTACTACCGTCCAGCCCAAGTGGTTGGGCCCACAATGTTGGCAAAACAATAATTTCTTCCGTTATGTCGCTACAACGCCATGAAATAAAGGAACTTCATGGTTATGCTTGGTGTCGGGGCGACTGAGAGATGCAAGAGCAAGTGTGTGTAAGTGTGAGGATTCATACCAAATGACCACAAAGTGTGTGTGTAGTGTGAGAGTCATACCAGTGACCAACAAGGTGTGGTGTGTAAGTGTGAGAGTCATACCAGTGACCAACAAAACACACACAAGAGGCGCGGTAAAATATCAGCTGTCAGAGACACTGGTGTGTAGAGTCTCGTCGTGGACGTGGTGGTGAGCAGACGTGTTTTGGTTCGCTCTGCTACTAGCGTCTGGTCTGGTGGACGTGTTTGTCTTCGCCGGGAGCCGGCGGTTTAACGGATGGCTGGATAACGTCGCGCTGGGGGGTGGTATAAGTGCTATCATGGGCTCCCTACACCACGCTCCACTCAGGCGGAAGGAGTCCATAGGGCTCAAGTTTAGTTGTCATGTGGATCCCGACCTTGTATCCCACGACGATCTTCGATGTTTACAGATCAAGACGGGAAGAAATATTGGTTACCAACACTGCCAGGGAACAGAGTGGTGTTGAAATTTGAAAACAAGGTGAGCGTTTTCAGAGTTTCTCAAGAAGTGATGATGAAATTATCAGTTTACCCTAATGGGAAAGGATCAGTAGAAGTGATTAACTTGAGCAAAACGTTTACATACGTTTCTGTGAGGGATGCGCCATTTAAAATGTTGAATGGAATTATTATACGCATACTGCAACAATATGGGAACGTGGACAATGTTCGCTTCAATACGTATACTTATGGACCAGGGAAAGAGCGTTTTAATGGAACAAGAACAGTAAAGGATGGAACTTCATCGCAA
>WNGS01028583.1:2081543-2096686 GCA_020271785.1 Procambarus virginalis | reverse complement strand
AAGCCGATGCATAGAAAACAGTCAATTTACGATGCCTTTTGTCCTAGTGCCTCGCATTTTGAACGAATTGCTTGACTCCGCTACAAATGTGACGCATTAAGTGAGAGGACAGGTTACATAATCAACCTCGCTGCTGAGATTGTTAAAAACCTTCAAACTGAAGCTCTAGAAGCCACCTCCCTCCACACCTGTGTTTATTAAGTGCCTTTATATAATATATACAACCTCTGTATATTTTATTTTAGGAGTGAAATATTAATCGCGTTCCTTGATATCTATTTTTTTAAAAGTCAATTTCTACGAATTAGCCACTGGTGACAATCTCTTGTGTATATTTTGGCTAAATACACAATATTACTATACTTAAAGCTAGAAAAAGAATTCGTGCGCCAGAATAGTTTAATTATAAGTAAAGAGGTTATCTTGAGATGATTTCGGGGCTTAGTGTCCCCGCGGCCCGGTCCTCGGAACAGGCCTCCACCCCCAGGAAGCAGCCCGTAGCAGCTGTCTAACTCCCAGGTACCCATTTACTGCTAGGTAACAGGGGGGCATCAGGGTGAAAAAAAACATTTTGCCTAATTGTCTCCGCCTCCACCGGGGATCGAACCCGGAACCTCAGGACTACGAACCCAGAACGCTGTCCACCCAGCTGTCAGAAGCCCACACTCAGCAATTCCCGGAGCGTAGAGGTTGGTCTCACCGCCGCCGCTGTAGTTTGTCTGTGTCAGGGAGGTACCTGGCCTCAAGTCGGGCTTGAAGAGCAAAAGCAACTCTGGAAACGCATTACGGGTAAAACCCCATGGTGGCTGCCTGTACAAGATCGTGGTGAATATAAGGAGAGCATCACGAGCGTGGAGAGGCCGCAGGAAACATTGTGACGCTACAGATTATCACCCCACACAGCCGTGACACCTTGTACTGCGAGGCTTGCCGAGGCCTGACCTACCACCAGGGGGTCAGATTCAGGAAACAGCTACGCCAGCACTTACGAACCTGTACATCTTTTCTCAATCTTTGGCGGCTTTGGTTACATTTATTAAACAGATTACAAGCATGATAACTTTCCATTCAACTGTTGTTATTGTTATAAACAGCCTCCTGGTGCTTCGGAGCTCATTAACCGTTTAATAATTGTAACCAAAGCCGCCAATGATTGAGAAAAGATGGACAGGTTCGTAAGTGCTTGAGTAACTGCTTCGTGAATCTGGCCCCTGGAGAGGCTTAGTGGGTTGTCTGGGCTCGAACCCTCCTGGTTGCGAGGGAATGTAGTAAGATAATACAGCCACATTGGAACTGTGACACGAGAGGCAAGAATCGGGCCATTGATAAGATAAACCGACTCAGTGAGACAGTCCGCGAATTTTGTGAGTGCGCACACGCACGCACACACTAGAAAGAACTTTTCACAGTCACAGTTAACACATTACTGTTCTCGGCAGTGATGTGGTAGAGGCAGACTCAATATACTGTTTCAAATATAGATATGATAGAGCCCAATGGGCTCAGGAATCTGTACACCAGTTGACTGACGGTTGAGAGACCGTCCCAAAGAGCCGAAACTCAACCCCCCGAAAGCAATTAGGTAAGTACAAACAAGATAAACCCCCCACCCCCACATATACAACAAGGCGACAAACCCACACACCCACGAAGCTAAACACACTCGCCCCATACTTGGCTGTCCACCACAGCCAAGTAAAGCACACATCAAGGCTCCTGCCTCAATACTTGGGCGTCGTCTCGTTCTGGAGACTTGCTGGTCACTGTATTTGTCACTCAATGTCTCATTGTAACACGTCCAATTATGTCTTCTACATGCCTCGACGGATGGCCTTCTGGCTCCTTCTTATTTGCATTGCTCTTCCAGTGTCCAGCCCTTTATTGTTTCCTGCCTCTCGTGGCCACTACGGCTTTGTCAGTGGTCCACTTATGGCCCTCATCTTCCTGGTCCATGGCCCTTATCTCACGGTTTCTACCTTTCATGGCCCTTCTATCCTGATTCCAGTCTTATTTAACATCCTTTAATCCTGGTTCCAACTTCACGTCGGGGTCTGCTTATCGTGGTTCCAGCATAGCTTCATGGCTCTCCAATTCTGGTGCAATCTTACTCTATGACACTCCTTCCTATCCTGGTTCTATCCTTACCTATCCTTGTTCCAGTATAAGCCTACGACCTCAACTATCCTGGTTCAAGGCTTCCTTCTTGACCTCACTTATTCTGGTTCCAGCATCACCTCACCTTTCCAGGTTCCAGACTAATTTCATGACCTCATACTGTACTTCGCTCCAAAGGCCCTTCCAACCCGGGTACTGCCATCACAGTCCTCTCACTGCTTGGCATCACCACTAGCAGCCAATAAGGAGACACTCACTCACTCACTCACACACAAACGTCCACGACACCAACACCCCCTCCCTCCCCCCCTCCCCGACACGGATAACGTTACACTTGGACCATTACAATTTGTCGTAAAAGACGATTTAGAATGTGTTGTAATGGTAGTTCGTATACAGGTGTTTTATAGGTGGGTTTGTACTGGCTGGCTTGATATCTATCTATCTATCTATCTATCTATCTATCTATCTATCTATCTATCTATCTATCTATCTCTCTCTCTCTCATCCCCCGGCTTAAGTGTTGACAACCCCCCCCCCAACCCTCCTACGGTCACATCAAGGTCACTCTGGCCCTAGATTGGCCACGCCCACGCCCACGCCCTCGCCCACACCTAACATACCGTTATTCACACCTGCACTGATCAATGGGCCAGTAATAGTGTATACACACAACCCACGCCTGCCCCCACAACCCTCCAGTCACCTCCCACATAACATACTCAACCCCCCACCCCACCCCCACAAAAAGAAGTGTAAAATCCGCTCCCCCACCGCCCTCTTCCCCCACTCCACCCTCAACTCCTGACTGGAACGCTAAAGAATATATGTGCTGCAGTACACATATATGGTAAAGGCCCCATTGGCCACACCACAAGCTGAAGCACATTAATAAGTAAACACATACAAGTACACAGTAGTCTACAAGAAACGGTGGTGATGGTGTGGGTGAGAGAGTGCAGGGGAGAGGTAGGAGAGAGACAGAGGTCAATGATGGCTTCAGGGCAGGACCGGGAATGAAAGGGTGGCTGAGATGAGAGAGAGAGAGAGGAGAGGAGAGAGAGTGAGGAGCTCCCAACAAGAACCATCCCAGGGGTTACCTGCACCATCACACCAGAAAGGTTACCTCCCCCACAGCCACACTCACTGGGGTTGGGAGAGACCCTCCACCTCGCGCCTGGGACCCGGGTCCTCAGCCCTGCTTCACCTCTCCACCAAACTAATTTTATATAAGCTTCATTAGGGAGCGGAGCAATTATATTATCCTATGTGTGAAACTACCATACGACATCTGATGTGTTGACCTGTAATCTACTATGCTACATCCTATTGTGTTGTCCTGTAGTGTACTACACTGCATTCTATTGTGTTGTCCTGTAGTGTACTATGCTGTTTTCTCTTGTATGAAACACAAGTGTATTATACAGCATTTTGATATAACAAACTACAATGTATTACACTTCATTCTGAGAACTAACTGTGGTTTTATACTGCACTGTATTATGCTCTGTATTATTCGGGCAGATGGGACTCGTTAGCCTGGAAAGGCAGCCCATCTAGGGGAAGGAAAACCCCGAATTCAAACCTCTGCTGTCTTGTGGCTAAACCCACTCATGGGAAAGACTTCGGGAGTCAACCCTGAGGAAAAATCCGGAGTCGGAGTCCCTAAGGCAGTTTGCAGCTGTTTACAGCAACATTCTGGCAACTCCTGCGACGACACTGGTGCCAAGCGTATCGGCGCCTGCCCTTCCCTTGGATCACATCGGTGGCGTGGAGAGGGTGGATCTGCTGCATGGGCAACAGCTGATCCTCCATAATTACTGCCCAGGCCTGTGCCCTGGAGAGGACAACAACAACTAGACACCCAGGGCACAACTCCATAACCCCACGGGATTGACGGATGCCTACTAACATTATGCTCTATTATGACAGCGAACTATGATGCATAATATTGCATTTCTATATATGGCACTATAGTGTATAATACTACTATACTGAAGTACATTAACGAATACTACTTTGTATGCTGTTGTAAGATCCTAGTGTATTTCCACTGCGACGTAATGCGTTTTAAAAAATACACGAAATTAGCTGCAATCGACACTTGCCAGCAGTTTCATAACCCAATTTTCAAAGACACAAATCTCCCGTGGACGAGTGTACCGGTCAATTTATGCAATTAGCTAATCCCACGCAAACCCACCCGACAACTTTCACCCGGCGACCTGACCTGTCGTGTTCCAAATTCATTCATAAATGCTGTTATGAGGGAGAGCGGTGTGTCCCTGGCGGGGCTTGTCAATAGCCCCTGTCTTCCACACCTGGCGAGGCTTGTCAATCACAGCCTTGTCTTCCACACCTGGCTCCAGTCACCCAACACACCACTCACAACCCTGGCTTCTTCGCCAGATTCATTCAAAGTGCTTTCATTCATACTAGCGAGTCGGAACTCAAATTTTTTGCTTTGTTTTCCACAGTCGACATTTTATCTCGTTCTTGTTCGTCCCTATTTGTGACACATTGGTATAGGGAATGACTTGATTCTTTGTTAGGTAGCTGGCTTATAGCACTTGCTTGATGCTCAGAGGATAGCTGACTTGACTAGCTGTGAAGGAACGGCAGGCTAGCTCCCGCTCTGCCCTATCACCTTGCGATAGCGAGGAGGGGGTGTGGTATATCGCGGGTACATCATTAGGACTATCAAGAGTACCACTACCACAACCTCCGCTGGTCCAGACGGTGCCAGAGGGTATCATACCAAGTAATTATAACAAGCGACTTTATATTCCACTGACAGAATAGTGGTCCAGCAGCAGCAGTGCCTACATCACAACCTTCACTGCTACACACCTGTCGCCTGGGTCACAACCTTCACTACTACACACCTGTCGCCTGGGTCACTTCCTTCACTTCTACACACCTGTCGCCTGGGTCACAACCTTCACTACTACACACCTGTCGCCTGGGCTGTGGACGGTTCCTTCCCTTCTTACATACAACTGCTCCATTCCCCTGCTCCTCTGTATTATACATCCATCTGATATCGTAACTCACCAATAGCTCTTGTACCCTTACCTCTGTTCTGAATATCCAATGGACTGTAAAAGGTGGTTGGTGACTCCTGCTCCAGGGGTCACACTCACTAGCGTGAGCCCTGGACCCCGGGGTCACACTCACTAGTGTGAGCCTTGGACCCCGGGGTCACACTCACTATCGTGAGCCCTGGACCCCGGGGTCACACTCACTAGCGTGAGCCCTGGACCCCGGGGTCACACTCACTATCGTGAGCCTTGGACCCCGGGGTCACACTCACTATCGTGAGCCCTGGACCCCGGGTCACACTCACTAGTGTGAGCCCTGGACCCCGGGGTCACACTCACTAGCGTGAGCCCTGGACCCCGGGGTCACACTCACTAGCGTGAGCCTTGGACCCCGGGGTCACACTCACTAGTGTGAGCCCTGGACCCCGGGGTCACACTCACTAGTGTGAGCCCTGGACCCGGGGTCACACTCACTAGCGTGAGCCCTGGACCCCGGGGTCACACTCACGACAAAGATGCCATTGTCTAAGTCAATCGCAGAGGAATCTGAAGTAATCCGCAGAACACCCATGACAAAGACAAGCCTGGAGAAGGATTACAATTAAAGAGAGAGAGAGAGAGAGAGAGACGGGAAGCAAGGGTAGAAGGTAGAGAAAGCGATAAGAACGGAGAACAAATACTGTACATATAATACTACTAAACAAATCAATAAAACACTAATCCCTCCTCATCACGCACTTCTTCGTTCAATGAATCTTGGAGTTCAGTTCCTGAGCCCATTTGTGTCCACTTGTAACCTTTGCCGCCCATGGGGTGGGTCTGGAGGGTCCACCCCCGCCCACGGGATGGGTATAGGGTCCATCACCACCCACGCGATGGGTATAGGGTCCATCACCACCCACGCGATGGGTTCAGAGTTCGGAATAAATGAACAAAATCACAATCACACCCGGAAGCGGCCACACAGCCAACCGGAACCACGGGACCAAGACGGGTCTAGACGGGGCAATACGGGTCAAGACGGGTCAAGACGGGTCAAGACAGGTCAAGACGGGTCAAGACTGTCAACAAGAACAAACTGTGGGCATGTGGAACAACCGCCTCGGGTATTACCAAGGCACTCGGGCACGGGCACATATGGGTAAGTAGCGCTGGATTCCAACAGGGTATTTCAAGGCCGCTCGTGTTCCTCGTGCCAAATTTGTCTTATTTATTGTTCTTTTATCATTCTGTATCGTTTACTCTCGATTAAGACTCTTTCTATTACTTCCTTCAGATACAGCAGACTGCGTCCTAACCACCACCTCGTTAACACCTTCCGTCAAGCAGCGAGCAACCTGCCCTCCTCCAAGACACACGCACCAAGCAAACAAAAACCCATTATGCCTAAACAAACCCTCGCTTAACTTGGGCACAAAACAAACACTACCCCCAAGTCCCTCCAGCTGGGACACCCTCAGCTCCAGCTGGGACTCCCTCAGCTCCAGCTGGGACTCCCTCAGCTCCAGCTGGGACTCCCTCAGCTCCAGCTGGGACTCCCTCAGCTCCAGCTGGGACTCCCTCAGCTCCAGCTGGGACTCCCTCAGCTCCAGCTGGGACTCCCTCAGCTCCAGCTGGGACTCCCTCAGCTCCAGCTGGGACTCCCTCAGCTCCAGCTGGGACTCCCTCAGCTCCAGCTGGGACTCCCTCAGTTCCAGCTGGGACTCCCTCAGCTCCAGCTGGGACTCTCTGAGCTCAACCCAGCACTTGACAGAAGCACCGGTTGAGCTGAAGAACAGGACCCGTGGAAACTCTAAGTGGAGAGGCCGGGAGATGAAACAAGCATCAAGGAAGGTCAGGCTCCTGGGGTGATGGGGTCAGGCTCCTAGGGTGATGGGGTCATGACCCCAGGCTGCTGCTTCCCGCACCACAACAACCTTCCCCACCCCCCACCTCATCTGCCGTAACAGTACCCCCAGAATACAGGTACGCACCAACGTCATCATTGCTCTAATATCATAGAATCCGTTCGGCGAGTTCTTCTGCACCCCCAAACTGGCCTGGGAACACACTTGTCTTCTATTCACTTGATCCAGAAGGCTGTTGCTGCCCGCTCCCACATCCATTACATCCCGCCTGGTCCAGCACTTCCTGCACCAACTTGCCAAACTGTTTCTTGAATACCTCTACTTTTATGCCCTCAAATATTTCACACAATATATTGAGAAGGCCCCGAGCTGCCAATAGGAATGTTACAGTGGATAATGATTCGGTCACAAGATTGCGTCTGGGCTCGAGCCCTGGCTAGGGGGGGGGGGATTGATTGGGCGCCAATCTTTAACTGTCTCGCCCCCTGCTCAGACGTAATTGGGGACTGGTTGTTAAACCAATTGGCGAGTCGTGATACCAACAGAGATTGCGACCTCTTCCCATGCAGAGCGACCCCGGGTGGGGTGGGGGGGATGGATGGGGGGGGGGGTGGGGGCATGGGGGGAGTGGGAGTGGGGGGATGGGGGGAGTGGGGGGGGGGATAATATGGGTTCAGACGACGCCCCGGTAATAATAAGACTCCAAACTACCCCCTTTCACATTTATAACCCCTCTAAGACCACGAATTGAGATAATAGGAATCCAAGCCTATCTCACCTTACTGGCGCAGGATCCCATAATCCACCTTGACCTCCAACCCAGCCACCGTCGACCAGGTCATGACCTCCATCCACAACAGCATCCTGGGAGCGAAGTCACCCACTTGCGAGATGTCTCCCGCCAAAACTTACAACCAATACAAACCCGCCGGAAAAGACGGGTCAACTGAGCGTGTACCAGGCCGCTAGCTGCCTCCGTCACCAGTGGACACGGCATCCCCACCATTCACTCTACAAACTCTTAAAAGAGAGACCATTGACCTTATAATGTTTCACGGAAGACACATCTGTTGAAACCTGGTTAAACGGGTGAACCAATACAGAAGAGACCCCTCCCAGGCACCCTCTGGAGGAAAATTAAGCAGCTACTTGGGTCATAAACACCGCACCTCACCTACCTTGTCCACACACATTTAAGGATGAAGATGACGAAGAACAATCTAACAAGATCGAAGACCCAAGAACAGGCAGACCTCATGGGCTAAAGCTGGAAAAAGACTTAGCCTCGAACAGCAGGCCGACAGTCATAAGAATTCCAGAACATTTCAACAGAGTCAACCAACAGACCAACGAGATCATAGAATTCATCCTCAGCAGCAAGATCGTGGATCCGTCACACCTAGATGATCACCCCCCCCCCTACCAGACCAACAACCATGCTAGAAATGACAGGTGACATAAAAACCACACACACAAGGCCCCCAAACTCTTCAGTCAACAATTAAGGCCCCAGAGTGTCCAGACAGACTGAAGAGTCTGGGGCAGACTCTTCAAACTACTTGCCAAATAGATCCAATTCCTGGGAATAAACTACTTGCATTACCTCCTTAATGTATTCAATGCACTCCTGGTAACAAGACATACCAGAAGACATCAAAGTGGCAAAAATTATATTCATCCCAAAGCCCCAAAAAGAGACATCAACAAACAGGTAACTCGACCAGTTGCTCCCTAGCAGAAACAATAGGTAAATGCTTTTAGAAAATTATATCAAACCGGCTCAACTACATGGAATATACGAATCTCTTTACCGAGAAGCCATTTGGGTGCAGGAGACAGATCAACCCACCATGCCATCAACATCATCCATTATGCCGTCGTCAACGTCTGCCAACAAGACCAAATAGTTCGTGACGAGTGTTACTTGACACGATGGTCTTGGGGTACAACCTTGCAGACATCCCAGTCCATAACCGGAATGTCCTTGGACTAATAAGGAACTTCACGAAGAACAGACGCGTCACTCCCCGCTTCAACGAGGGAAAATGGTGAGCCCTTCACACCCACAGCTGGAGTTCCACGAGGTTCCTTCCTGGCTGAGTCCCGTGCTGTTAACGCCATCCCTCAACCAGAATATAGACATCGTCACCACCCAATTTGCGGACAATGTAATAACAACGTCCAACCCAGGGGATCAGTCAACCAAACACGCCACCACCTCGAGAACAGCGAACATAGCGATCACTCTAACAGCACAACGGGGAAAAAATGGAGTCACCACAATCCCGGACAAGATGCAAATAAGTTTAGTTTAACAAAATGGTCATGAGACCAGTAGTAAAATATCCCCACAGGAATGGGTCTTCCCAAACGTAGTCTACACTTCAAGAACAAAAAAAATCATAAACAAAACCAAGACCTTTGTCAAGAACGGGAGGATACTGACCTTGACGTACGTCTTCTCGGTATCGACCAGTTCGAGGATGACCTTCTTGAGTCTCTCGCCGTCGGTGAGCTGGCGGGAGGGTGTGAGCTGGGACTGGCTCTGGGTAGACGCGATGGACCCCGTGGGGCTGGCCCGACGCTCCACTGGTGACCGGCAACACCCGCTCAGGTCCGAGCTCTGTAACGACACACACTTGGGATCACACTCTTCACAAAGTATCTTTACACCTATACAACTCAAAAGCTGAACACCATGACGTATATATATATATATATATATATATATATATATATATATATATATATATATATATATACACGCGTGTATATATATATATATTTGGACTCATACTCGCTTACAAAACTGTTATCAAATAATGCAATTTAACATTCTTAGTGCTATAACGTATGTACGCCTATCAGTGTGAATATATATATACTTAGACAAAAATGTAATGGTTATAAGCTTAGGGAAGGAAAAACAGGAAACGAAGCCTATTAGGCATTGTCTAATCTACATCTGAAACTGTGAATGACTGTCAAAGACATGCCAAGTAAGTTGTTTTCAGTAAGGTTATGTTTGATGTACTTTACCATATCTTGTAGCTTGTTAAATGTAACGGGTAATCTCATTGGTTCATGTGAATTGTTATATATGTGAAGTCAATGTTTAAGAATAGACCTATCTTCCCCCCACTCATTATATTTTCAGCTTCCAAGCAAACATGCCATTATTGAAGCAAATTGATCAAAACACTGATTCAAACAAATATATTTACACCCTACAGCTTAAGGACTAGGAAAAACAGTTTGAAGGTAAATAATTAGTAGCCTTCAGACCATGACGGAAGTGTTTGCTAATATCTAAATCGTAGAGAGAGAGATTAGCCAAGCCTTCTCAAGCAGTTTATATTCAATAAATAAACCAATAGTGTCAAACTATCGACCTATCAATGTCTCATGTGTGGAAAAACTCGCTATAAAAACAGTCGCAACACGCTTCTACAAGAGAGCAACCATGTTTAACATCATTTAGCGCACAAAGTACTGCATACAGAGGCAACACAAGGCTAAAGATCAGTCTTTATTATAGTATACTGTATACCTAGACTTGAGATAAGACTTCTGACGCTGTTCCACACGAAAGACTGACAAGTAGACACAGTCACATGATACTGGAAGGAGGGACCCATTAAACTAAATCAGAGCCTGGTTATCTCACAGGAAAGAGGGTCAGACTATATGGAGGGAGGTTCGAAGAGGAACATTCGCGTGAGGAGTGCCGCAGGGTCCTGTCCCGGGACTTCACTGGCTTGCCACACAGGCTACACAAATGATGTGCATACAGGAGTGAACAGTAATCAGCTTAATCCATTAAAACTGGGATTTAGACGACAATTTAGACATGCTACAGGAGGACCTAATTCGACTAACAAAATGGATGTAAAATTGGGAGAAAAATGTAATGGATAAAAGAGTAGTGTTATAAGCCTACAATTATCAGCTACACATTATCGAAATTACGAAATCTTATTGTGAAAATTATCTGGGTTGTGAAACAATTCATAATCTTTGAAATAAAGCTAGAAGGTTACTAGAATTTCAATCTATAAACATTAGTAATAAAATTTTTAAAATTATCCATGAACTTCACCTTGACCTGGCGAGACGAGTGCTGAAAGTATCAACCCAAGTTAGAGCAAACAACTATGGGATTCAAGTTGAATAAGATTTAGACAATATGCCTATATAATATCTGGAGGGGGTACAGGAGATGATGGTGATTATAGTTGTTTCAGATGCAGCAACTAAGGAGTAAAAACCCTGTACAGCACGGGCTATGGTGAGCCCGTAATCCCTTGAGATGATGATTTAGGGGGAGGAGGGGGGGGGGGGTTAGGATGAGTGGGTAGGGGGGAAGGAACAGTAGCTCTATGAGAAGAAGGCTGGGAAGGTCTAGGTGAAGGACGGATGGCGGCGCCAGATGGCTAAACATATAATATTCAACAAGTAAACGATCATCGTGAATCACTTTTGAAGGTTAGTCTGAAATATTAAGTAGGCTTGTATCAGTTCTCATTGTAAAAATGAAAACATTCAAAGAAATGTAAACTTTAAAAGTATTATGATGATACTACAATGGTTACGATTTTTATATTAGGCTAACCTATTTGTGGGGTACCCGGCTGCCCCCGGGTCTCTCTTCCCTTATCCCTCTCTTCTGTCTTTCTTCCCCTTTTCGTCTTCTTTCACCCTATTCCCTCCTCTCTTCCCCTCATTATCCCTCTCCATCTTTCTCCCCATTCCCTCCCATAATATCCGCCCCTCTCCCCCTCAGATAATTTAATATTGTAAGAGCTATGTAATCCTAATTCCAATAACCGGATTTTTGGGGCAATTCTAATTAATTCGTGTTTATAGTTTCAGTAAACAACGGGAGTAACGAAGTAGTAACCCGTGAAAATGTGTGGGTAAGCGGCGGGAGTATACAGGAACTCTACAGAAAACCAATCCCAGTTTTCAGACTTCATGAACATCAGAGGTCGCTATAAATGCCGATATATATTTAAAAGGTGGTACTGGGACCGACCTCGACTAGACTATGACATTCACATGCCCCCCATGTGTCATCTTGGAGAGTTAGGTGAGCCTAGCCTCCTACTTCAGACACAGTTATTCTATTTATATATACTGTACATGGTTCTAAACGAGAAGCAAATCTTTCTATAGAGCATTATTTCAAACCGAGTTTACTCGAAGTATCCCCTGGCATTATATCATGTGTACGCAAATAATATTGCACTGCACTTAGGTCTAGTTAAATTTGTGCTTTGACATAATGTGCATGATCTGCCTGATATTGCTTGGTTTACACTCTGCCACCAGGGATGTGTGGGGGGGGGGGGTCTATTTGTCCCAATAACAACTGGCTAGGGATACACCTTGTACCACCTTAGCTTACATGAGTGTATAAGGGCAATCAAGAAAGGTAACCCATTACGGGATCACCATAGCCCGTGCTACATGGACACTTCGTTCTGAGTAGCTATATCTAAAACAACAGGGTAACCCAAGCCAACATCTCATCCCTTTCGTTAGTACAGTACAAAGAAAGACTTCAGTCTGTTAGCATTCAAACACTTTTATAAATGTTTAACGTTGATAACTGAGTTAATCTATATAGAATTACATTAATTTTTGTTCATAAGAGAAAATCATAAATGTAAAACACAAACCTTAAACAGTACATATATACTGTATAAAAGCCAAAGGAATCTTTGACAAATCAAGTGATAATTCCCTTCAATAATCTACTGAAATTTATTTTCTACGAATTACTAATTCATCTGAAAGTTGATCTCATTGCTACTATTCACCAAAACGCTTCTTCGAACATTTTAAAAGAGGAGGAAGAAGAGGAAAAGCAAGAGAAGACGAGAAGGGGAGGAGAGGAGAAAGGAGGGAGATTAATTCAGAAATGGTTAAGCCTAATCCACGTTTTTAATTCAGAGAAATGATTTGTGTACAGGTTAACACCAACTTTGTTTCCCAGTGATTGTTTCTATACAAAGCATCACATAAACAACAGCCATAGGCAACACAGCAAACTTTTATTAACAGCATTCATTCAGGGATCGTTTACCTACTTAAGGAACGGGGGAATGGAGGTCGGAAAGCGACCATGACCTAAATACCGCCTTGTTATCTTCATCAATGTCATTACTTGATCACTTAACGGATTAAAGGGGAAGATGCCCAAAGCACTGTGTACCATCAGCCCGTTCTCAACATTTGGCAAGCGTCAAATATGAAGAGGTTTTGCCTAACAAGAAGCGTACGAACCTAAGGCCAACCAAACCCTTACCTAGACGGCCGATGCTCATAGTCCGATCGAACACTATTATTGAAATCTTTTTTTTATTTCACTAAAGCACCGGAGTTTTAACGTTATGCTAGACAGCATCAACATGGCGGTGTATTAAGAGCGAGGACAGGTCACAGCCAGTTCTCAGGACTCGAGGAGCGTCAAATATGAAGACACCCTCCCTCCCACACCCCACAAATATTAATAAAGCCTCTTCCCCTCAAGCCAGACTGGTGGCGTGAGACCCGGTTATACCTAAATGCCTGTCCTCTGTCCTACATTCACCGCTTGCCCTACATTATTCCGCCCCTCCTACACATTATTCGCCCCTTTACCTCACCATATTATATATATATATATATATATATATATATATATTATATATATATATATATATATATATATATATATATATATATATATATATAATTTTGTAAAAAGACACATCGAACACTGTTTATGTAGGGCAGACACAAATCTGTGTATTTATGTATGTAGGTTAGATTAGCATTATATAATCACTACAATCACCTTCTGTGGTTGACTGTTCAATAAATCCTTGAATTATATATTTAACAGTTCTCTAACCATGTCCATGGAGGACAGAAGAAAATGTATATATGCTGGTTAGCATTGTAAATGTGTGTGACTGATTGATAAAGATTAAGCCACCTCAGAAGAGGCACGGGCATGAATAAGTAAGTGGAGGCTGTTTGAAGCCATTATCAGTACCAGTAAATGGTAATACCAGTACCAGTATTACCAGTAAATGTGTAGCCACGCCTGTGGCAGAAAAAAAAATCTACCACATTTCACACATTTTCCTATACTGTACTGCACTTTACTTAGCATAATAGAAACACTTATGCACATACGAAGTCAACAACACAAGGAAAATACAAGCTGTGCTGTCAATCGGACTGTGATACATGTTACAATGAGACCAGCGGCGTCTAACAACCTAATTGATCAGACCACCAACCAGGAGGCTTGGTCAGAAACTGGGCCGCCAGGACATTGATCTTCAGAACACCAGAAAGTAACGAGAAAACGGTGTAAACATCAGAGGTCCACGAGGTCCAGAGCTAATATAGAGAGACTTGGACACAGGAAGCAGTATAAATTATATCAATTCATGTTCTATACAGAGTACAGAATACGATCATGATTGTGATACTGTATGAGAATTGTCAGTCTCAATTAAACCTGATACAGAAACGGATAAGGGATAACCGAACAGCGTTCGGTTAGCCCTCCTCCCCCTTCCCACAGGTGGTCATATGAGTTTTTTTTTTTTTTTTTTTTGGGGGGGGGGGGGGGAAGGCCACATGCTGCTGTAGAAAGCAATCCCTTCTTAAATCTTGAGTTTCAGTTTCAAGTTTTACGAAATATGAGAGGTTCGTACACTAAAGATGACAATTATGCCCCATCAAAAATATTGTTCCTAGCCAGCATCTGAGACGGTTCAGGCTATTAACGAAGGTTCAATTTTAAATTATCTATAATATATCTATTTGTATAACAAATGTGACGTCAGGATCACAGTGACCAAATTAAAATATATATTGTACTTAGAATATAGTGTACTCTTACAGTAAAACTACTTATATGGTAAACTGTTATATTATACGAATAAACTACTGATATATATATATATACCACAATAAACTATTGTAGCCTATTTAGGGTTAACTGGCATTATCCTATGATGTAAGTTTAATAAGTTTCTATGTTCCTCAGTAAGTAATTTAACGTTAAAAATATTACTAACTCGCCTATATTTTCCTACCTGAGTACGTGCTGCATTTGCACCTATTAATAACTTTAACC
>WNGS01028583.1:2053603-2073551 GCA_020271785.1 Procambarus virginalis | reverse complement strand
AGTTCATCAGACAAGAAGATTAAGTTACCCATATCTATACTAAATTTAGAACCCTACCACTGTGAAATCATTCAGAATCTCCTTCAAGGATGTCAACTACTCTTCTGAACTTCCCTCGTAGTTTACTGAACGAGAATCTGAATTGTGAAAACAATCTAATTCACATTTTAACTAAAGTTCAACTAAAAAGTGAACGAAACAACGACGAAGACCAAGTCAACCTGAAGCTACTGCGGAACTCGTGTAGAAACGACCTAGTTTACCCAAATTAGCATGGAATCTTTCAGGTCAAGATCAATAAGTAAACGCTTGCCTCAGACCCCGAGCGCTGCATTCGCCAGTATAAATAACATGGCTATCAATACGGAGAGCGAGTGCTTCCCAGAAAAACTCAGACTCGTCTAGCCTATCACGCACTCACCACCTGCACCGCCAGCTGAAGAACTGGACCACAGGCTTCGGTGCCTCTCTGCCTGCCACACCCCCTCACTGGGCTAATGAGAACAGGTGCGGTATGTTGACCAAACCACACACTACAAAGTGAAGGGACGACGACGTTTCGGTCCGTCCTGGAGAATGGTCCAGGACGGACCGAAACGTCGTCGTCCCTTCACTTTCTAGTTTGTGGTTTGGTCAACATATTTCAGCCACGTTATTGTGACTCCTCGTTTGCAGATGCGGTATTCCTGGCTATCACCAAGTACACTGTATAACCCAGTGTACCCCGTACTCTACAGTACACTCCACGAACATATGCTGTACTTACTCTCTCTCCCCTACCTCTGTACAATCTAGATTTATATGATACACTCTGTATATTTCCAGATACACTAAGGGTAGGAACAGACAGGTACACAAGTAACCAGAACAAACGGGTACACTAGGGGCAGCACGAGGTGTACTACGGGCTCACCCTAGCCCGTGCTACTTGGAACATTTTGTTCCAAGTAGCGAATCTTAAACAACAGGCAGCACGAGCTCAGAATGTGTTGACGTCTTGTGACCTTGGATGTTGATAGAATTCTCTCTCAAGAGTACCTATCGCATCTCTTCTTTTTGCACTTCCTGCCGTGTCTCCTGCTCTCATGTGCCGCTATTTTCATGCGCAAATTTGGAGCCAGTCCCGGTAATATTTTCAAAGTGTAAATTATTATGTATTCTGGCGGTATAGGATCTTTGCATGTTTTTCAGGTACACTTGGAGGAGCAACAGTCTAGGTACACTTGGAGGAGCAGCAGCCCAGGTACACTTGGAGGAGCAGCAGACAGCTAGAGTACCGTTATTGAGCAATTCATGGCGGGCCGGGTTGTTGACCACGCCCACTCATGGACACCCCTCCCAGCCTTGACCCCAGCAAAGGTATTCATCGTCCATGATAAAACCGGTCTTATCACACATCAAAACCTATATGTCGCAGTTCATTCTGGTCGCCTAGATAACAATTTCAGCCACACACGTCCCTGAAGTCACGCTTTTTGAATGAATAACATGTGTTCTATTAGTGAGGATACAAACTCTATAAACAAACAAACAAACACGTACCAAAGTAAGAAAAAAGAGTCAAATTCACTAACACAAAGCTCATATCCACCTACTCCCCCCCCCCACACACTCCACCACCAGTCACCTACCACTACTATTGCAAAGTACAAATATGAATACATTATATAACACCTTATTCCTCTCTTGGGCACTTTCAGACATTACAATCGACAAGACATTCTTCCCCCCTAGACATCTTGGGGGACACACGAACGCGCTACGACAGCTAAAGTGTTAGAATTACACTTACGGTGTAATCGACAGGTATTTTCCTCACGCTTCCTTGTGAGAATAATGCTATGTCTTTAGGCCTAGACTGACGCGGTGGTCCTACAAGTAGGAACGGCCCACTAGCCAAAATTGCCAGCTATGACTGGTTAAGAGGACGGGTTACTCAGTCTAGGGGTGCGCGGTCAATAACAACCCTTACTCTTGACAGTGCCCAGACTCAGGTTCCTTACTTTCATTCCAAGGCCAGAAACTCATCACGGGAGATCCTGCCTCGCGGTGGGACTGAGAGTCAATGTCCCCGCGGCCCGGTCTCTGACCACGCCGCCTCCTGGTTGGTGGTCTGATCAACCACACTGCTGCTGGCACGCAGTCTGACGGGGGCATCATAGCCAATCTGATCAGCTCGTCCGTTGAACTAGTATGTTCTTCCATATGAAACTCTTTAAACTGTAAACATTTTTCCCAGAGCGAAGCTAAACCACATTTGCATAAAGTTACACCACTAAGTTAGCCCCCGACTCTCCACGCACATCCAGCTGTGCACACACACATACTAAACAGTCACTCCCCACGTGAGATTTAAAATTATAACAATACACGTACGCCATCCCAGTTAAAAGTTTCCAGGTCCAAGGAGCTGGAGCTCAACATCAGCAAGAAGTAAGTACCGGGACAAACAGCGGGGCGAGCGCTGCCAGACGCACGAGAAACAAACAACAAAACACACTGGTTCATCAAACAACCAAACACCACAATGAAACTTTTGTCCAACGGCTCACATCCAAGAGAATATATACATATATAAAAGTTAAAAAAAAGTCGACGACATATAGACCTCAGACAACGATGACAAAGTATTTGTCTAATACAAAGTTATTTATTTATTTTACAAGTCATCCACCAGTTTGCTCTACCATCCACCAGTATGCTCTACCATCCACCAGTTCGCTCTACCATCCACTAGTTCGCTCTACTATCCATCAGTTGGCTCAAGTAGAATAAGTAGAATCAAGTAGTATCAAGTGGAATACCATTAATAAAAAATAATAATTTTTCAGTCACTTGTCACAATAGAATACAAACGTCCATGAGAGAGCACTGTATACATAATGGCTGATATACCATAGCTATTGATAGCATGTTAAAAAGCAAGCGAGGCTAGGCTGTTTATTTCAAAACAAATATTAAAAGATAAGGGGGGGGGGGTGGAGGAGGAGAATGGGAAAGAGAGAGAGATTACATGGGGGAGAGGATATGGGTAACTGTGAACAGGCTAAGAGTTAGATTCAAGGTGAAGTGGCACTAAAGCGACTAAGTTTGGAGGCTGGTGTCGACTTTAAGTGCAATGTGAGGCCGAGTTTAAGAGGCAGCGCCCTAAAACATAGGTGGGGTATAAAATGTAAGCCTAAAACTGTTTATTTAACAACTCAAGGTAAGTTTTATATTTTGAACCACATGCTGTTCTTTCTTAAACTGTAGGATAGGCAGGGACATGCCAATGGACGCTATTGTCCTAAGGAACAATGTATTGTGTTGTATTGTGGGCCATTAACACATCCCGGAGGGTGGAAGGGAGAGATGTCTGACAATGAAGAACCCAGCCACACTAGCTGACAAAGACGGCTGAGATAATCACACACATGTTGAGTTATCAACGACAAAACAGTCTATAAGTAATAACCTTGTAAACATACTTTGGGCCAAACCACATGATATTCTCATACGTACTCAAAGGACTTGATACAAGTTACCTATCTTTCCATTATCTAGATACAAATACACCTAGCCTACCAAACAAGGAAAATGTGGGTTTCTCAGCCCCCATGTTCCAATTGGTTGGGCACCGGGCCTATCCTTATAGGCCTATCTAGCGCATGTTAGTCAGACCGGCTTAGTATTTTTTCCTTATGATTACTTGACGCAACTCACTTCCCATCCTCCCCCCCCCCACACACACACACGCACAGCTTAGTTATTTATAATGCCCCTTATACTCATCCCGTAAGAGGTGGTGAAAAGGGTTACAGACACACATGGGCTCAGGAACTGAATCCTACAATTCATTTAGCTAAGCATGTAACAATTTTGTGTAGCTAGTTACACCATTTTGTTATCCGTTTGCACAAATACATGTACATACATCACTAGTCTTTTTATACCACAGGTGATTCAAGAAGTGGCCCCACACACAACAGTACGAACCACTAAACAAATACAGCAGCAAAAACACATTACAACAAGACGCAATACACAACTACAAGTATACCTACACCCAACCTCCCTTGATCCCTACCAATCAGTACAGCGACAGACTCGCTTTTAAATGATCAGTACTCGATCCCCGATGGTTCAAGTGGTTGGGTACCGTTACTTCAGCCCGTCCTCATATCCTTTCTTAATCATACTCACTTACACACTCATAATTACCTATCTCTCTTTTCCAAACAATACGGTTTGTTCTTAACTTTGAATCAATAATAAAACCAAACGTAGCTAGTTGCTTCATAAATTTGTCTAGCTCAAAACAGCCTTCAGGAGAGCAAACTGCTTACATGAACTCTACTTGGTAGGTATATCTAATTTTATACGCTAAGAATACAGGGAGTACAGATTGAATACTCTTTGAAAGTATAAGCTTAATAGACAGACGTTGGCCACATTAATTTGGTAGTCTGGTGTGTGTGTAAATACGGTTATCGAAGGAAGCTTTCGAATGTCCTCAATAGCTGTGTGGTGGGACATGGATATATTCGCAAAGGAAAACAAAATATTTAAACTAGATACCGTATGTTTTGATCGTAGCCAATCAAGAGAGGTATCATCCCCAGGCCGTCATATCTGAGGACACGAAATAAGTGGTGTAGTGAATAGGCTACGGGAAGCTAACCTAACTGAACACACAATATGACTACAAGGAAGAAGGTACAATGAGTATAATAATACTCCTAATATAATATTATAATGAGAACAGAAGTATGTTTAGATTGTTGTAATAAGCAAAGGCTGCTTGCTATAGGAGGGGGAGAGGAGGGTAGGCTGTAGTGATGGTTTGTGGTAGAGGTGTTGTCGCGATATATTGGTGTGTCACCTGTGTGTGTTAATTAGGATAGATATCTAGCTCTAGGGCCCCAGCTTTATAATCTAGCCTTCTACCTAGTACGTTTATACACCCCGAGGCTTCAAAGACTGTCGTCTTTGCTCTTGAAACCGTGAAAAAAAAGGTAGTAGCTCCCACCATTCCAGCCTGCATGCAAGTACTGTATTTGTGTTAAGTTCCCTAGCTCAAGTTCCAGTATTAGTTTGTTGTCTTCAAGTTCTCTTATGATATTAATGGTATTATGTTTAGGCTAGACCAAGGCTATTATGTGATTCAGGCGTTAGCCTAAGGCTGATTTTGTCTACAAAAAAGCCCTTTCACAATTCGTATTCATGCAACTGCTTTCCTTGTTGTGGTAGGCCAAGCCTAGCGGTGGTGGTAGAAATTGAGGTGGTGATAATAAGTAGATATTGGTGGTAGGCCTCGGGCTCACATTACTCTATCTAGGTTTAACCTTGTGGCACAGACGGCAGCTATGTATAAATGACCATTTATCAAATATATTCCAATCTGAATACAAGAGTAAAAGTAATGTTTAATAAAACAAGAAAAAATCATCATTTACAAAAATTCTTGAAATAGAACTGAGATAATATGTCAATATAGAGAGCCATTCCGATAACTGAAATTAGGCCTAGTTTGTGGAGATTTTTTTTTTACAAATGATGACACTATAGGATATGGTATAGTTCTAAGACTAAACATTCCAATTAGCCCTAAATCTAATATAAAAAATACCACAAAAGAAATATTACATATAGTGAAAACTTCATAAGGTATTATCTGCAACCAAGACTCGTTTTTCTTCCCTGGTATCAGGGCGTGTGTGTGTGTGTGTGTGTGTGTGTGTGTGTGTGTGTGTGTGTGTGTGTGTGTGTGTGTGTGTGTGTGTGTGTGTGTGTGTGTGTTTGCAAATTCTGGAAGCGTGTGTCTGCTCGTTGTAGCCTATTCGTTTTTCAAGGTAAGGCCACCCCGCCCCTTCATTATTTTGAAATGGTTCTAAAATCTGCCAGCAGGAAAACATATGGGAGGAGAGGGTTGGGGTTATGATTAGGGAACGAACGTATATAAATGAAAAAAGGTGTGTGAGTTAGCAGTGGGATGGAGCGTGGAGACAGGAGTGGGGCTGGGAGATGGAAGTGGGTTAAGAGTGAGGAAGGTTTGGTAGAGATGTGAGGATAAGGAATGAGGAGCAGCGTTAGGTTGGGAAGGGTAGAGGAGCGAGGGGGTAGGGCAGGGAAGGGCTGGCGAGACCACAAAACCAGCCACCACTAACGGGTCGCTAGCCTCAACCATCAACACAACACCAAACTTCAGGAGTGATTTAATGTACACTTAGAGGCGTCAGAGTGAAGGGAAAATCCAGGATGTGGAGACCTGGTGTTAAAGAACCTCGAGAGAAAACGCACAGTAAATATGAGGATGTAAAAGTAGTAAGATCAAATTAATGCCATTGAAGTTGTGGGAGCCGTAGACGGCACGAGTGGAGGAGACGGCAGGAGTAGAGTGGGTAGAAGATGTACAGGTAATGAATGGTAAAGTAGCATCCCCCATCCTTTCAACAAATACGTCTTATTTCGTACACAATGGTCTCCAACGTACAAAAGTACTATGAAAAGTAGAGGCTTGCAAACATCCACATCTTGTATGCATCGGTAGGTTAGGTTAGGTGGGTTGCTTGGGTTCGTACGTTTATGGTTAGGTTAGCACTGTCTTCTGTACGTCGTGACAGATCAAGAGAACGGGGTGGAAATAGAGGAGAGAAAAGGAAGGAGAACCTATACTACAACGGAAGTTAAAATAATGAAAAGAAATCAAATGTAGATTACCAGGGTGTGACTAAGACCATGTCACCGCCAACATCTCCAACACTTCCATCACCGCCGCCAACACTATCCCAATCTCCAGAACCCATCCCTCCACTCCCACACCACTATCATCAATACAACTGACCGGGCCAAGTGAAAATCTTATTAACTAGCCCTGAGACAATCCACTATCATTGAGGTTCAAAATTTCCCTTTGTCGGGGACAGGAAACTTGTACCTTGGCTTATCCTGGTCCATCCCTAGGAACTAGGATCTACAACAGTTTCCTAACTCAAGGGTACTTATTTTACTGCTAGGTGAACAGAGGCATCATATGAAAGGAAACTTGCCCAACCTTCTCTGTGCTGCTTGGGGATTGAGCCTGGGTTCCTCGATCGTGAGCCGAGGACGTAGACCACTGTGGTACAGAACCCTGAGAATAAGATGACCCAGTGAGAGGTTAGAGATATTTGTGGAAACATTGTTATAATTATAAAATATCTTATATATTAATGAATAGCAGGGAGATCTAAGTGCTTCCATTACAACCCAACTCCATAACAGAAAGACCTCCTCTTCCTGATGGTAATGTTTCTGCTCGGATTGAGTTACATCAGCTAGGCCTACCATGAAACTAATCATGACATTATAAGCATGCTGTAATATTCATTTATTTCTGACCAAAATCTAGGTGATGGCATATTTATAAACTTTGACAATGTAGATGTCATCCATAGCCTCGGCCTGTAACGACGGCTGAAACGTCGTCGTCCCTTCACCTTCTAGTGTGTGGTTTGGTCAAGTCGGCCTGTACGCTGCCACTCCTCACAACTTGCGCAACCTCTGCTTCCTATACCCGCCTGCCACCAACACGTTACTCCAACATAGCGCCAATATATGGGCTTACATTTCCTGATCACTTCAGTCAACACAACACACTAACAAACTGCGTGAACGAACCAACAAATACTAACATGAAACCCCGACACTAACATGAATTATAAAAATCACGAAACTCGGGTCGCAGCAATACGTAACATGAACCGGTGCACTTCACGAATTTCCAATTATTTGTATGTGTTACACGACGGCTGGTCCCCTCGAGGGAGGGGCTGAAGAGACGCCAGGCTCTCTGTCAGGGGTCGCATGGGTTGGAGGTGTCTGAGGGCAGTCAGGACGTGGATTACCTAAAACCTTCACGCCAAAGGGGCACCCCAAGATTAAAGCAATTCCTTTCCCATTTCTCGGTGGATTTTCCGCATACAAATGATCAGTGTTTCTTGATCGTCAATTGCATGCATGCATATATATATATATGCTTCTTTTTATGCTTCTATTTTCTTAATATCAGTATTAAGAAAAGCAATCAAGGTACCAACATTAATGGTAAGGAAATTAGTTATTGAAGGAATTATTTTCAACACTGTTACATTCCTCTTTGGAACATCTTCAGTGAAGAATGAATACACAAGGTACAAATTTGGGTTAAATACACATGTGGAAAAGTCGAAGGAATATTTGCTGAGGTGATGGGGCAATCAAATACAGAGTAAGGGGATAGGACCACTCAAACATAGGGTAAGGGAATAGGACCACTCAAACATAGGGTAAGGGTATAGGACAAATCAAACATAGGGTAAGGGAATAGGACAAATCAAACATAGGGTAAGGGGATAAAGCCAAACATTCGGCAAAACTGGTACTCTTAGTGGGCGAGGAGACCTCGGTAGAGACGTTATTATCTGTTGATGTTTCGTGAGATCTAGGTCTGAGTGTTGGCAAGGAACCCAACTTGTTATTCAAAGAGGTCCGTGACTCAAAAAAGGTTATCATTCCTGCCTATATATTCCCTCCACTGAATTGTAATGTTCATCCTTCTGACGGCGTGTTAATAAAAAATTACTTATTAAGGAATTTCTTGTTTCATTTTCCTTCGAGATTAAACATTGTCAAACTATTCATCACATGTTAATTTCCTGGTGATTACACACATACACACACACGGGCTGCCTATCTCCAACAAAATGTATTATTATTATTATAAAGTAAAAGGGAAGTGGGGGAGAAGTAAATGGGGAAGTGAGGAGGGAGTTAGGTGGAATAACGATGAAGTGAACACCAAGTGGTGTGTATGGGAGAACCCTACACACCACTTGAATCTTTTCCCTTCACTCAACACTCCACAGAAAGCCAGGGAGGGTAGGAGGGATATCACGTTCTCAGGAGGGAAAAGATGCCAACCTTCCTTCTTCACCCACACACACAAAAAGTCATTTTGCCCCCCCTGACCGAGGTATGTGGGAGGTGAGAGGTCATGAACCCACCGGCGCTCGACAGCTCAGACAGACCCCGCCCCGCCCCCCGAAAAAAAAGACTGACTGCCTTCCTTCCTACCACCAACACGCACTGGACCTGTTGACCATGGAGAACAAATGATATTGTCTATATGCTGGTTTGACGGTAACCAAATGACCATTACAAAAAGCACATTAAATTACTCTGTGGTTGTGCCCAATAACTCCACTAGGCTATACTTTATGTGGTGCAACAGTTCTTAGTCCATGTAAGACACCAATATGTATAAACTATGTCGCTTGGCGCTTAACTGAATCGCCACGTCTGTGGCAGGAAATAAAAAAATCACTAATTACGTCTGGACTATATTAATTAAATAGTTTTTACGATACATTGTGCTACTAATTAAAAAAAATCACTGTTTCCAGATGCAATTGTTGTTTTCACCTGTTCACCTGTACCTGTGACGTTACAAGCATCTCGACGAAAGTGTAAAAACACCACAGCATCAACTCGTAGTCTACATATAGTATTACTGTGCTCTAATATTTCCATAGCAACTGGGAACAAAACACATTGGTGGAGTCTGAGGCTAATATTAACATAAACAACAGTCAGGAGAGGAGGGCAGGGCCCCGAGCGGCACGTGACCGAGCCTGGCCAGCCAGGGAGGTAGGCGAGCCTAGGTTTTTTCATTGCGGAGGCGGCTAGTTTGTTGTGCACCCCATACTCATCCTGAGAGCGGTAGCGCAAAAAGGATTACAGAAGGCACAAAAGGTCTTTATCAGACTCGACCCCCAACCATCCTTCTTACCGCATTGATCTTATTACACAAACCATCACCTCCCTCACGCCCACCAACACAACACCGACACCTAACTCATTCATCATAAACATAAACTCATCTTTATTATATTATAAATATATATATATATTTATATAATTATATATTTATATAATATATATGACAGTGTCAGACCACGGAGGAAGAATTGAAACAGGAATTTCCTTAAGTACTTTCGTATATTAATACATCTTCAGAAGGAATGTATTAATTCCTTCTGAAGATGAATTAATATACGAAAGTACTTAAGGAAATTCCTGTTTCAATTCTTCCTCCGTGGTCTGACACTCACATTTTTTATCAAGTGTTAATTTTCGTGATTTACACAATATATACATACATATATATATATATATATATATATAATATATTATAATATATATATATATAATATATATATATATATATATATATATATATGACCACGGAGGAAAATTGAAACAAGAATTTCCTTAAGTACTTTCGTTGACTCCTTGACTCCTTCTGAAGATGTATTAATATACGAAAGTACTTAAGGAATTCTTGTTTCAATTTTCCTCCGTGGTCTGACACTGTCACATTTTTAATCACGTGTTTATTTTCGTGATATACACACACATATATATACACACACACATATATATATACACACCACACACACATATATATATATATATATATATATATATATATATATATATATATATATAATATATATATATATATATATATATATATACGTTACAGCTCAGCGGAGGGAGGTGGGGCAGCCACCTTCAGGGAGACCCAGAAAATCCACAAGTACAGAAACCTAGAACGTTGTTACAGGTTCGTGCCGATAGGCTCAGAGACTCTGGGCGCCTGGGGTAAATGTGCACTCAAGTTTTTAAAGGAGGTTGGTGAGGAACTCATTGGGAAAACTAGAGACCCACGAGCAGCCAGTTTCCTATTCCAGCGCCTCAGTGTCGCAGTGCAGAGGGGAAATGCGTGCTGTATCCTGGGTACGCACCCAACCTCCGAGGAGCTGGACGAGGTCTTCGAACGCTGATTGTTTAATTGTTATATATTTGTGTGTGTGGGTGTGTTCTCTGTAAACTGTAGCATTGCAATAAAATAAAACAAAACATACAAAAAATAATAGGGGTGGTAGGAGAAGAAAAGAATAAAGTATTCAGTGAGAATCCACAAGATCTTCTCTGAATGCTCTTTGTTTTCTTCTTCGAGGATGTGGGTCCCTGCAATTGCACCAGAGGTGGTACCCCTAATATATATATATATATATATATATATATATATATATATATATATATATTATATATATATATATATATATATAATCCTAGTGTCTAACAGCTACGACCAAGATTAACCATCCAAGGACTATCATTGTTCAGTATTATATACCTAACGAAATGGGCACCAGAAAACAGAAGTGATAATAATGATACAGTTTCCTTTACACATACCTCCACATTTTTTGTTATGTTACAATGGACAGCTTGGTGTGGGTGCAGTCCACAATAGACTAGCCCAACTGGTAATATATAGGTCACATCTACACCAGATGGTTCGCCAACATATTCTAAAACCTTGTCCAAAAACCCAACCCAACCTAACACAGCCTAAAATAATATTGCCTCAGCTAACAATACACAGAAAACGAGCTTTGTAGAATCATTGAGTGTACGATTTGGTTATACATGCCTTATGCCCTAGGGACAGGTGTTGAGGAACGGTGTGGCCGGGCCCAGTATAGGGTATATAGGCTGTGATCATGTGTATGACGAGGTTGGCTAGCATCACACCAACGGCAGTGAGTCACCTACTAAACCTCATAATTGTTTTACTGTTTACTCATGCATTTCTCAACTAGTCTGGTGGAACTGTGACGGTGTGCCACAAGTCTCGCCTGTCTACACTAATATTTATATTTACGGTTTCCACTCTGAGCACGCATGCGTGTCGTCACGGTATAAAAAGTTATGATTAGGAGTCAGTTAATTACGGAACAGGCTAAGTTCATGGGGATTTCCCGCCCGCCCCTCTCATGTCGAGTTTTAGACCCTACTCTCCCGAGAAGCTATTTCCACGAGGGGAAAATAACTCATCTCTGATGATTAACACCATCCAACCCATCCTCTCACTTAATACGTCGCATTTCTGTACAGAATCAATCAATACAACGTCTTAGTGAAAATATAAACACAGTAATATTGACGTTTTCTATGTATCGTTCCAGAGGTTAGGTGGGGTCGTACGTTTCTGGCTGGCAAAACAATTGTATTTTGTTTTACAGTGGGGAATCGAGAGAGTGTGAGCTGCACAGATGTTATGGAGGTAGTCATGTTATTAAACAATTTGCAAGCATGAAAACTTGTCAATCAACTGTTGTTATTGTTATAAACAGCCTCCTGGTTCTTCGGAGTACATTAACTGTTTAATAATTGTAAACAAAGCCGCCAAAGATTGAGAAAAGATGTTCTGGTTCGTAAGTGTTTGCCTAACTTCTTCGTGAATCTAGCCCCAGAAAACTAGCTTTGTCGAACCGTGTTGTGTACGATGTGACCACACGCTCCTGTCCATTCACCACCAGTAACTTCCCTCAAGATATGAAATAGCAATTGAATTATGGTAAATTAAGTAATTTGGACCGAGCTCCACCACAGATTCAAGTGACCATTGATGCTTATTCACGGGAAAGTAGAAAGTGAAAGTATAAGAGCGAAGCTCCAAGACTTTGGCGACCATATTGATTACATTGTAAAACAGTTTTCCGTTTGTGAATAAGATGCAATATACATTACAACATACAACAGGATTTTCTTAAAGAAAGTATTTTACTCCCATTGTTTAGGAGCCTGAAAATATACGAAACACTTTGACAGACATTAAAGTGCCTTATATTAACTTCCTTCAAATTAAATGTATATATATATATATATATATATATATATATATATATATATATATATATATATTACCAGCCAGAGGTGGTACTCCCTTCCATATTTAAATATAATATATATATATATATATATATATATATATATATATATATATATATATATATATATATAATATATATATATATATATATATATATATATATATATATATATAATATAATATATATATATATATATATATATATATATCTATATATATCTATCTCTCTCTCTCTCTCTATATATATATATATATATATATATATATATATATATATATATATATATATATATATATATATGACAAATAAAAGTAATTGCTGCTATTATTTTGTGCTGTTAAAATTATTAAAAAAAATCTACACGACACTGGTATTGAATATACATGCTAGCTTTATTTGGATCAGGGCTATTATCCTCTGGTGCAGTATTTTTATTTGATTTCAATCTATTAATTTGCAAGAACGTACGTACCAATGTTATTTTTAATTAAATATTGTGGTAATACAAATTGTATATCTAGCCTATTGCTTATTATTTTTTAATTTGTTTTAACAAAATAATATAAAAAATTTGATATTTTTTAGACCAGCTGTATATAATATATTTGAAAGTCAGTATATTAAAATAATCGCAATTATACTTTCTATCTGCCTAGTCCAGCAGGATATATATTTGATCAATAATATAGTATGAGATCACACATTTACTCGACATATTTGGCCATTAATACTGAAGAAAAGTTATATAATTAGCTCGTGCATTGGCTATATTGGGCTGGTCCCAAAGATCGAAGAGGCAGCAATCAATTTATATAATTTAAATTATAATAAATTTTAAGAAATGTAATTTTGTATTCAGTCATGGCAGCCTTCAAGTCTAATTTCCAGTCTGACTCATATAAATAGGGTCAAGTATCCTGTATAAACAATGTCAAGTATCCCAATCAAGGCTGGATGAACTCTATGACCGCAGAGTTCATGAGCAAGTGAAGCAACATTAACACACTACGTAGTCCCTTATGGAAGTTCATTCCGTGACGCGTTCTACACCATAACTCATTCCTACACCTTTCATTATCAGTTCAACATATCAAATATAAAATAACCGGAATAATAAGATACAGTAGCCCATTGTCCTCCGAAAAACAACTTTATCGGTGTGAGTTTCCATTACCCAGGGGCCAGATTCACGAAGCAGTTACACAAGTACTTACGAACCTGTACATCTTTTTCTCAATCTTTGGCGGCTTTGTTTACAATTAATTAGCAGTTAATGAGCTCCGAAGCACCAGGAGACTGTTTATAACAATAACAACAGTTGATTGCGATGTTTTCGTGCTTGTAAACTGTTTAATATATGTAACCAAAGCCGTCAAAGATTGAGGAAAGATGTACACGTCCGTAAGTATTCGCGTAACTGCTTGGTGAATCTGGCCCCAAAACTATAAAATAGTTACACCAACCTGTGTACATATGAACAAATCTGAACCATTGTGTCGGATGATGCCAGGCAGCTTGTCCATGCCGGAGTTCTTGTGGTTTGCCTGGTGAACATTGAAGCGGCCAGCACGGCGTCGTCGTGAACACCATACGCTCTTGAACAGCTTCATCACTAGGTACGTCCACCCGCTCTCCATGTTCTAAGCCCCGGCGACACTTTCCTTCACCACCCGGAACTCTACCCTTGATTACAAGGCGTCTTTGGACAACTGTTATCTCCTCATCCTCCTGCTCCTCCACCTTTTAGTGCATCACTTGGTGTCATCCATTCTATCCGGGGCCATGTGGGCTTCTCATCTCATTGGACTCGACCTTCACTCTCAAATCATTATAGCTCTTGTCTTTTAAAAAACATTCAGTCTGTTAAATGTCACTTTCCCAATGCAAACAGCTAGTCACTGGGAAATATATAAAAGCCGCTTCATCACGACACTGTAATAAATCGTTCCATATTTGACTATAGCATTATACCGACGGGATATACCATATAAAGACAATGCTTGTTGAGAGGGAAGAGGGGATTATCAGGGGGAAAGCGCCAAGCCATTACAACTATATAGCACTTGGAAGGGGCCAGAACAGTCAGGATAAGGTTACCGACTATCCATGCCCATGCCACCTACTGGGTGGCTTAATCATCAATCAGGATAAGGATTCGGGATTAGACTGGGGAAAGGAATGGTACCCTTGGAGGGTTGGAGATTGAACGCCGACCTGCACGAAGTCTATCTTCCATCCCAAGTGGTTGAGTGCTTGCAGGAACTTTATTGGGGGTTACTTTATCAATTTGTTTAAGTTAAGGACAAGATGCCACCGCAACCGTTACACCTCTAACTTAACAAGTGGTCCTTCGCGCTGATTATTCGATAAGCATATTACGAAGTCCAAACAAGCTATAAGGACGTGTATCCACTCAATATTATGCGAAACTAACCAACCACATTATGAAACACCTGCTCTTTTGATATTCAATTTGGCCAGTCGAAATTATCCAAACACCCAAACTTAAAGCTAGATAATCGCCTGTTATCCTAATAAAGTGCATTAATACATCAAGTAACCAGAGAACACGAGTAGAAAATTAAAGTGATCTAACCAGCGAGGGTCAGCTACACATCCTATGTAGCTTGCTTATTTATCACCGAGCGCGCAATCATAAATTAAACCACACTTGGCCTTCGTCTAGTGAAGGGTAACACGTACACGCAATGAGGGGTATCAGGCTGGCCATGTGCCTCTTCTCTTGGCTTAAATTTGTTAAACTAATTACTATTATTATTGGCGAAACTTATTAAACTTTCGTAGTGTTTGAATGACGGTGAAAGAATCAATGTGTAAAAGATGAAGCCTACATTCTTTATCATGATGAGATAAAGGCTGTATATTTTATGCGAAAGTTTGGTTTATTATTACATTGATACAAGTATTGGAACTTTCCTTTACCATTATTATTATTATTGGTATTATTGTTAAGCTTGGATACACATACTCAATCGCAAATGAATGCAGCTTTACTGCATTAAACGTGACAAACACAATGGTGAAATGTTGCAGTAGGAAACATTTGTCCCTGGCAGCATCCAAGCCACCATGGCGTCATAGGCGATCATGATAACCAGTTCTTATGACCCAAACACTTTGTAAATATGGTCAACTATTTGGCCAGCGACGTATTAATTAACATCTGTACTAGTGTGGGGCCGCTTGGTGGGCCTGTTCGCCCACGGAATACTGGTCACTTCGTACACGACGCGATTTTGATTCAAATACAAAAAGATTCAATAGGTGTTAAAAGTACATATGTTGGTGGGTGAGTAGTACATTCTTGCAAAGTCTCTAGCACGCTTAATCCATATGTTAGAAATGTGTAAACTATATAGGCCTAGTCTATCAAAAAAATACAGAACGGGGTTCAACCACATCATCTGACAACGAAAATATCCATCTCTTTGGGTATAGATGTCTACAATTAAAGTAAAAATGACCAGATACTCGAAATTGCTGTTCAATAAATGTCCAAAACAAAGCCTGCTACACTTATGGCAGCTCAATGTGCCCAGGATGAGGCTTTTCGCGTAGTCACCCATTCAATTACTAATCAGACTCGACAGCCCTTAACCTGACTGACCGAGTGGACGGGCACATCATCCGCTACTCACGAAACACAGCAAAACCGGCCTAAAGCAGCGCTTTTAGCTATTTAAATCCCTAACGTCCGCCTTCCTGGGAAATAATGATAGTGCTAGTATGAACGCCGTATACAACCTAGTGTATAGTGTATTTACTACTGCATTAACCGTTGTTTTAGAACAATTTTGAACACCTGATATACAATGTTTGATTAAAATATATCGTATCCTGAATTAAACCATGTACTTTTTTAAAGTGAGGAGACCGAGTAACGAGATTTATCTCCCGAGCACCTGCAGACAAGTGATGACATGGAGGGGGTGGGGGGCTGTGGGTGGTTGGGGGTGGGTTATGGGATAGCTGGGGGCGGGGTCTTGGATAGCTCGGGGGGGGGGGGCATGGATAGCTGGTGAGGTAGGTCCTGGATAGGTGGTGGGGGCGGGGGTAGGTCCTGGATAGGTGGGGGCGGGTCCTGGCTAGTTGGGGGGGGGGGTAGGTCCTGGATAGCTGGTGGTGGGGGGTTAGGTCCTGGATAGGTGGGGGGGGAGGTCCTGGATAGCTATGGGTGGGTCCTGAATAGCTGAAGGCTGGTCCTGGATAGCTGGGAGGGTTGGGTCCTGGATATCTGAAGGCTGGTCCTGGATAGCTGTTGAGGGGTGGGTCCTGGATAGCTGACGGCGTTTCCTGGATAGCTGGTGAGGGGTGGGGATTGGTAAGTGGGTCCGTTGGGCCCACCACCACCAGTTCAAAACCAACTGACCCTATTGGGTCAACAAGCCGGATGTTCCCTGGAGCGGCATCAGGTGTTTACTCTCAATCAGCTGGTGCTCGTGACGTCACCCTGAACACAACTCTAACTTGAAAAATGGGGAAAACCTCAATGTCTCTCGCTACGGGACGCTGGTCACTGAATTTTCCTTGACCTTCACTTCCCAGGCACGTGTTGTTAATTCTCAAATTAACACTTGTTAATTCTTAAATTAACACTGTCAAGTGATGCTTATAGCGTATCTTCAATGTCAAGTTTCGTTCATATTACTGTATAAACATTATCTAAACGAGCACTCGTTTATTATCAAACTACATCAACATTTATATCATTTAATGCAATTATTTGCCACTGTTTACAACTAATATTTCAATGTTTTTTTTTCAAAAAAATTACAGTATTCAGTGAAGCACTGACGGAGAAGAGAGCTGCGTACGTCCGTCCTCGACCTCTCACAACAAGTGACTGACTGTACCTAGTGATGTCGCGGAGCACCTCCTGCGTTGATGTCGCTGCCGAGATTTTGGCGCTAGTTATCGTACAGCAGCGCCCTGGACATTTTAGTTACTGAATGACAAATGCATTTGAAATATGTGCAATGCATTTAATTCTAATTCATTATAAAACCCAATGAGGGGGGACCTTTGACAAGCCGCCAGCTTCCTGTCCTAGTCCCAGAGAGATAGTGGCCCTCGGGTAAATTCACATATTACTTATTAGCTCATCAAAAGGAACCTATGTTAACCTCATGGAAGTTAGACTATATACGTATTATTTCTTTGAATAAGAAAGCTATAGTAAAGCATAAGCCACAACATTTCTCAAAGGAACTGTGCGTCAGAGAGTGGAGCTGATAAGTTAATATTTGACTGATCTCGGCGTAGCTGAGGTAAGGAGAGGGTCACCATGCACGCATGATGGTTTCAAGGATGTTCTTCAACATCTTTATTTCTCTGAAGATGATCAAGATGCCGGACTCAAAAGATAACAAGAGAACCTGAAGTGTCACACGATGAATGAAGATGCTGCTATCTTACTTATCGTCGGAGAGTGAGCCAGATCAAAATATTAGGTTATCACGGCACATGTGGGCTGGGTGGTGGACTCCCATGGAGTTTCAACAAGTCTAGGCTCATTACAATAACCGGATTGAAGAGTGTATCAGTATACAAGCATGGGAGCTGACTCACCACACACTCCAATACGGGCAGTCTTCTTGTGAAGTCCCTGAGCGCTAGGCTACTGCCACCTGCTTTCTAAATGATAAACTATGGCACATTGTATATATATACAGATTCGTAGTATATAAGCACGTACTGCTGCACTTCACAAGCACACGCCAAGGACAACAACAAAAACCTGAGGAGACATGATCATAACATACAAAATATTCAGAAAGAGCAAAGGAAGGCAAACTGTTTTGGCATGGGGAGGAAGATGAACATGGGAACGGAGATGGAAAACCATGTACCCGTGTGAAACATGGATACATAGACCACAGCTGCTGTTCAAAGGAGATACAGCCCAAAGGGCGAGGGAATAAGCACACCACCACCACATACAATACATAGTTGAGTATATACACACACAACAATGTATGTGTGTGTACACAAGCCAGCTGCCCAGAGTGAAATTGACCACAGTCACGAGGCAGTTTTACATATATCCTGTTTGTGTTAGAGCTAGTAGCTTTAATGTATATCTATAAATATAGATATAAACACCTTCCCCTCACCGCTCTCCTTACCGGTGTGCCTGGCCGAGACCCGTGTGCTCACGGAAGATTCCTCCCGGAAAACAAGAAGCCTCGCCACCGCTGAACTCAGCCTTGGAATAATGTGCCCCGCAGAAGAGACCCCCGCTAGAGGAAACCACTGCTTCCACTTCCGATATCAACTCCAGCAGGAAGCTACTTATGTAATAGAGCGTGAAAATAGAGCAAATATATAAATAAAAGAGAACGGGTATATGCCCGCAACGCGTTGTATATCAGTGGCTGTTATCTAATATAATTTTTTGTACTTGGTAATTAACCAGTGTAACGAATTTCTTTTGTTTATTTCCACAATACAAATATAATTATTGTATTTTTCCACTTTCAAGTTCTCCCATTTCATATATATGAAGGCATTTATTGTTAACACATTTCCTTACAACACATTTACAACACGAAACCCTTCCAAAAACACAAACCCCTCCCACGAACGTTTGTATATAAACATTAAATAAATTTTATATCATCTTCTCTGTTCCATATTACCAATGTGCAACAGGAAGTTTTTATCAACAAGTTCAACACATGTATTGAACGCCTTTGACCACGAAGTCTGCCACAAACAATGATAAAGTACTCCTTAGCTCAAGTATACAGACCCCCGGAGAAATATTTGTAAAGTTTTATCATTTGGTTTTTTATATATAACAATAAGTACATTGGGATTGTGAGATAAATACGCATAGTAATTACATTCTTGTAAACGCCACAAGACAGCTAGCGTTTTCGCCGAAATTTCGTTCAACATGCTTCTTGCAAACAATTTCTTGCAAACATGCGTTCTTGCAAACAATTTCTTGCAAAACCATGCGTTCTATTGCAAACAATTTCTTGCAAAACATGCAAGAAATGTTGCGTTCAAATGGTTTTGAACTGGTCGATTAAAAACTCCTGTTGCACATTGTTAAAGTGAACTTTAACAAGCGGCGATAACACACTATAAACAAGTGGAATATAAAAACACAATGATGGTATTATCGACGCTGTACTACCTATATGTGTCCTGCAGGATCGAGCATTGACTCTTGGATC
>WNGS01028583.1:2011709-2038053 GCA_020271785.1 Procambarus virginalis | reverse complement strand
ATGTAGTCATACCTTGCCGAGTCACTATAAAACATAAGCAAGGTACCCACTGAAATTGAATATGGTATTTACAGAATTAGCGAACTTCGTGCTCAAAAGAAAGAAAGCTAATTCCCTACCTGGAATAAATACCATCAAATCTGACCAACGAGTAGGGGTGCGAGTGTCAACTGGTGACGAGAACTATTGGCGAGGTCCCACTCGTCAATAAGTCCGTGCGAGAGGATCTATAGCCCTCTTTTTCCTCCTAGAGTCGGATTGCAGAAATTAGGTGCTATTGACCCGGAGACAGACCACAGTACCAGGGTACCTGTGTGATAATCTGTCAAAAATGTGAGAAATATCTGAGGGACAAAAGATGTTAAACGTGGGTAATAACACGGAAGGGGGAGACGACCAATTAAGAGTATGACTGCGCCTACAGTCACCACGTAATCCAAAGTTGTCTCACACTCACCATATGCTACTCCCGTAATGCACAATATACACAGCACCATAGGAATAAAAATGATTAGTGTAAATATTGAAAGCAAGGAAATGAAAGCCAAGTACGCTTACCACAAAAATACCAATACCTGAGTGAAGCTCCTAGGACAGGCCCCCAATTATATGTGACGGTAACGTGGTGGAAATGGTGGTCGGCAGTCTTCCAAATAGCAGGTGTCAATGCTGGGCCACATACATGTAAGTTATGAAAAAAAGGAAAAAAAAAGAGTGACTGCTTGTCTGATAATCTGTGGTAAGGTAAGGTAAGATACACGAAAACACAAAATATAAGAAATGCACTTTAATTAATCTAGAAAACAAAATAAAATAAAGACAATTCCTTGGCATTTAAAATAATGTAAAAGTAAAACACGTAAAAATATATATAACAAACTGAAAAGGGGGAACTGGTTACGTTAACAGGTATACAAAGATAAATGGTGCTGGGATATATGCGCAAGCTATCAACCTCTATTTGATCACTCAAGGTGAGGCAAGTAGGTGTTCACAGCAAGAGCACTAGATATATTCTGGCTGGAGAACTGCTGGGCGGTCCTGACATTGGCTTGCGAGGAATGTGATTGGCGTGGAGCTGGAGTGGTGTGTTGTTGAACGGCCAATGAGAATGAAGGACGATCGCAAGTCGGTAGGTTGGCTGGGAGTAGCAGTTGGCGAGTCGACCAGGTGTGCAGGAGTGGGGGGAGGAGGGAGCTGCAGGTGCGTGTGGCTGTCTTGATATACGTTTAAGCCACTGTAAAACGTATCTTGCATATTACTGGGAACGTGACGATAAGAAGGAAGAGCAGGCTCAATCTCTGGGAAGAGATTATTGTCACAGTATGTATATGTATGTGTATAAAGTATATATGGAAGTTGATGAGAATTACATTTCACCTTTGTAAATGCACATTAATGACACTATGCAAAAGACACATCGAACACTTTATATAGGGCATACGTAAATCTGTGTCTATGTATTTACGTATGTAGGTTAGCTTAGCATTTTAAAAGCACCGAATCACCTTCTGTGGATGATTGTTCAATAAATCCCTGAACTATATGTTTAACACATCTCTAACCCTGTCCATGGAGGACAGAAGAAAATGTATATATGCTGATTAGAATTGTAAATGTGTGGCCACGTCTGTGGTAGAAAATAATAAAAAAAAAATAAAAAATAAATGAAAACTACCTTCCTCATAGCAAACATGGACATAACACCACCAAAAAGCAAGAAACTCACATTCAGGTTACACGGTGAATCAGCTACAGACAACCTCTCAAATGCACTTCACAATATTAACTGGGAATCTGAATTAAACAATACACAGGATATAAACTCATTAACTAACCTCTTTCTTTCCAAAACTCTAAGCCTCTACAACACTCACTGTCCCCTCCGTACCAAACAAGTAACTGACAAAAGAATAAACAATCCGTGGCTCACAAATGGCATATTCAAATCAATCAACAAAAAACATGAATATGAAAAGAAATTTATGATTGGCCTAGTTACAAAGGAAGTAGTTAAAAGGTACTCATCAGTGTTTACCAGTATCATAAGAAAAGCTAAACTTTCATATTATGAGAACAGATTCAAAGAAGCAAAAGGCAAAATGAAAAGCACATGGAAAACCATCTCTAGTATCCTAGGAACTAAACAACACTCCCACAACCAGATAACACTCTCTAAGGATGGCTATACACCGTCAACTGATTTAGAAATGGCAAATGAATTTAATGGCTTCTTTTCATCGGTTGGTGCTAAACTTGCCAGAAAAATCCCACAGACTCAGACACATATCAACACATATCTCTCAGGCAGCTATCCAAACTCCTTTCTCCTTTCACCAGCCAGCCATACAGATATTGTGTCCATCATACTCTCGCTAAAAACCGTAGCTGGGAACATCAGTGAAATCCTATCCATTGTATACAAGAGCGCCTCTCATGCCCTTGCGCCATCCATAGCTCTGCTGTTCAACAAATCCCTAGAGTGTCATACCTTCCCTGTTATCCTTAAAAATGCAAGAGTTACGCCAGTTCATAAAGGACGCAATCCGGCAGACATAAACAATTATACACCAATATCAAACCTACCCATACTATCAAAAATATTTGAAAAAATTATCTACAAAGAGCTCTACTCCTACCTTGTAAAATTTGACATACTGAGCCCTGTCAGTTTCGCTTCCGCTCCCAAAAGAGTACCAACGATGCACTTAGTAGTCTCCTTGATATAATTTACTCAGCCCCTTGACAAAAATGAGTTTCCGATTGGACTCTTCATTGACCAGAGAAAGGCCTTTGATAGTGTTAATCACAACTACCTCTTGAGTAAACTCCATCATTATGGAATCCGTGGCCATGCTCTGGACTATATCCAATCCCATCTTAGTGATAGACACCAATGTGTAGCCATCAATGATATAACCTCTCCCACTCTACCAATAACCGTTGGAGTGCCATAAGGCAGCATCTTGGGACCTCTCCTATTTCTTATATACATCAATGATCTGCCTAATGTCTCTAATATTCTTAAACCTATTTTGTTTGCTGATGATACTACCCTTATCTACTCTAACCCCAACCCACATACACTAAATAATGTTGTTAATAATGAACTAAAAAATGTCCATATATGGATGTCAACCAACAATCTAACACTTAACATAGAAAAGACCTACTACATCTTATTTGGAAACAAATCAACTAATGCAATTCAGCTTCAGATAGACAATGTTAACATTAGTAGTAAAAATGATGAAAAGTTTCATCGCCTATTCCTAGACAAGAGACTCAACTTCAGTACCCACATACAACACATAACTAAGAAAGTTTCTAAAACAGTTGGTATACTTTCCAAAATCAGATATTATGCACCTAACTCTACTCTTATCTCACTATATTATGGACTAATCTATCCCTATCTTAATTATGGTATCTGTGCATGGGGTTCAACCTCTACAAACCACCTCAAGTCTTTCATTACCCAGCAAAAATCTGCTATCAGAATAATAACAAATTCTGCTTTCAGACAACACTCAGCCCCTTGTTCAACTCCCTAAACATGCTAAACATAAACTCCTTCCACACATTCTCTTGTGTCAACTACATACATTACAAAAACCTGTTCTTAAATGCAAACCATGCTCTGAAACTCTCCCTGGACAGATGTAATAGGACCCATTATCACCACACCAGGAATATATATCTCTTTGATATCCCCAGGGTCAAACTTATCCTGTGTAAACACTCTATGCAAATAATGGGACATAGTCTATGAAACTCACTCCCTAATGAATTGAAAAGCTGTCCATCATTTGCCTCATTCAAAAACAAAACTAAAAAGTACCTAATTTCATCTTCATAGTTTCCTACCTTTGCTTTAAAATTGCACTGTATCCAGTGCTACCCAACCTCCCAATCTTTATATACCTATTTCATACGACTTTACCATTGTGATCATTGCTGTCTTCTTATATGTGCTATCAATTTACTGTATGGTGCATATTAATCTACGTTTAAATTACCAATCAAGCTGTCAGTGCAATCAATCAGAGCTACCAATGTGCTTTAATATACCTACTAATCTCTCTCATCGCATTTTTTTCTTGCAATGTATCTGTTATCATTTATTAATTCTACTAGAATTTACCTACTTAAAATTATCTGTTAGATTTAGGACCTGCCCGAAACGTTGCGCGTACTAGTGGCTTTACAAAATTGTAAATACCATGGTATATATCCTCATAAACCCAATGTACTTTCTTGTATATAAATAAATAAATAAATATTGTTAAGGTCTATTGTTTGCATCAGGAATAGTGTTGTAGCTCTGTTATCGATTTGAGTTGTAAGTTCCCTTTCATTAATGGGGCAAAAGATTAGATTATCTTCCGGGTTTATTCTGATTATTTTTTCCCAGAAATTCCTGAATTCCTGTTCTTGTTCTCTCTCCTCATAGAGTTTATTTCCTGAGGCGCCTATGATATAGGGTGTTTCCTCAGCTGAGCTTCCCATCAGGGTTTTCCCTTTTTCCCAGAACTTTCCTGGGTTTCTGCAGTCGACTTGGATTTTGCTTATAAGGTCATCCCATATTTTGGTGTACTCTTTTTTGCATAGATCTTTCAGCTCATCTTGTCGTGCTCTTTGTAGTCGTTTGTGCTTGTGCGTTATGAGTTGTAGAAGATTGTTATATCTGGTTTGCAGTGTCCTGAGTGCCTCAGTGGCTGCAGGGGGGGGGGGAGGCGTTATATGGTGAGCTAAAGGGATATGATCGCTCATACATTTTTTTATGGTGCTAATCCATGTACTTAGCTCTGTGTTTATGCATGATGTTTCCTTTCCATTAAAATCTGTGACACTGATTTCCTGGCACTGCTTTTGAACGCTTCCCGGTTAGTTTTAGTGTATTGAAGTCTCCGGGGTGAGAATTTCTGAATAGGATTAGTCATAGGATAGGATAGCGTCATTATTATTAGTAGGTGGTCACTTGTGCTCAATGGACCATTTTCTATGCGGGCGTTTAGGAAGTTGTGGTTGTTTGACAGTATTGTCTGGTTTACCACTGTGTCCTTGTCTGACATAAGTTGGGAAGTCTGGGCCCAGGTGGGTTAGATTTCCGTTTCTTATCATATTTTGGATGGATCAAGCGTCCAGTCGCAGAGCTCCCGAGTTGTTGTGGTTGCCGGGAAGAGCCTAATTGATCGTGCAGCTTATACACATTACAAATCTTCACCGACGTACAATACTGTTTACTTTACTCGTTCTAAGGATAGTTAATAATTACTTCACTGTTATATTTAATCCACAACAAGCTCAAGAGTCTGAATGCTCTGCGCGAACAAGATTTGTCTTTCGTCTGGCAAGAAAGATAAGAACGCGCATCAACAAGCGCACCAAATAATGTACAGAAACTATTTAGAGCTCAATTTGACCTCTGGTTTCCACTGAGGAACCCAGGGTCGTAACCGGAAGGTAAGGGCGTCTTGGTGGTTGGTAACATGTTCCTATGAAGATTATACCTTTCGTTGTTTGGAGTTCAATTGCCAGGAAGTTTTCTTGAAAAATATCTAGAAATTTGTGTGGAATATTTCTCCTTACAGCAATTGCTGCTCCATCGTTGGCCTGGTCAGCGCTGTTGACCTGGTAAATTTTATACTTGAAGATCTTTATCGTCTCACTTTCCTTTTTCCCATGGCTGTTACTGAGTATTATATCGGGGGTCTATTTCTCTGTACATGTTGCTGAGTTCCAATGCTCTGTGCGGAGTCCAGCTTAGAACATTGTGTTAAATGCAGACGAGGAGTCACAATAATGTTGCTGAAATATGTTGACCAAACCACACACTTGAAAGTGAAAAAACGACGACGTTTCGGTCCGTCCTGGACCATTCTTAAGTCGTTTGTGATAAGGGAATTGATTGATGAAGATTAAGCCACCCAAAAGGTGGCACGGGCATGAATAGCCCGTAAGTGGTGGCCTTTTTGAGCCATTACCAGTATCAAGAGCTGATACTGGAGATCTGTGGAGGTGCGACTGCACCCTGCATAACGGGAGATGTCTCCCATGGTAAGGGAATTGATTTATTGATTGATAATGATTAAGCCACCCAAGAGGTGGCACGGGCATGAATAGTCCGTAAGTGGTGGCCCTTATGAGCCATTACCAGTATCGAGAGATGATACTGGAGATCTGTGGAGGTGCGACTGCACCCTGCGTGACGGGAGATGTCTCCCGGACCAAATGGTGATAAGGGAAGATTGATAAAGATTAAGCCACCCAAGAGGTGGCACGGGCATGAATAGCCCGTAAGTGGTGGCCCTTATGAGCCATTAACAGTATCGAGAGATGATACTGGAGATCTGTGGAGGTGCGACTGCACCCTGCGTGACGGGAGATGTCTCCCGGACCAAATGGTGACCAAATGGTGCGAGTGATAAGGGAAGGAGGCGAAGGCAATAAATAGGCAATAAAGAGGTGAGGAGAAGGAAATCTTAGAGGAAGAAAAAGCAAGGAAAAGGGAACGAAAGGTAAGGTGTAATAAAAGGGATAGTAATAGAAATAAGCATGGGATCGTAAGAGAAAACAAGGGAAAGAAAAAGAAAGAAAGAAAGAATGAAAGATAAATGGAAGGATAAGCTTATATTACATCACGTTTATGCAGGTTTGTGTTTGTGCTTCACGTCTGTGCTCAACCTTCCCTTCATATCTGAACTCAAAACTTTTTGTAATACCTTTCGTCCTCTTGACATAAAGCTTGAAGCGACCACACGAGTTATAAATACTCACACTCCGCCCAAGTAAAACTGAAACAAGCAACACTTAGTGGACCAACCTAAGCTTAGGGGCCCGCGCAGGAATATCCCTGCAAAAAAAAAATCTCATAATAGGAAAGTTTTGCTCTTCTAATTATACTGGTAAGCATTGATGAGTACCTCTTAACTACTTCCTTTGTAACTAGGTCAATTCTAATTTTATTTTCATATTTACGTTTCTTGTTGATTTCTTTGAATATGCCAATTGTCAGCCAAGGATTGTTAAATCTTTTGCCAGTTACGTGCTTGGTGAGGAAGGGATAATGAATGCTATAGAGACTTAGAGTTTTGGAAAGGAATAGGTTAGCTAATGATTTTATATCCTGTGTGTTACTGAATTCAGATTCCCAGTTTATATTGTGAAGTTCATTTGTGAGATTGCTTATTGCTGCTTCACGGTGTAACTTGAAGGTAAGTTTCTTGTTATCTGGTGGTGTTATATCCATGTTTACTATGAGGAAGGTAGGAAAGTGGTCAGTTGTTCTGTCAGTGATTATAACAGACGCAAAGGGAGCTGTTATGTTAAGTCCATAAATGATCCAAGGTAGTAGCAGATGTTTGAGTGATTCGGATGGGCTTGGTGATTGTGGGGATTAGCATACAGGAGTTCATGGTGTTTAGGAAATAGTCGACTTGTGGGCTATTTTGTTGACACAGGTCAATATTGAAGTCACCTCCCAGAATGATGTGATTTTTCTTGAGATTGTTGTTTATGATAAGATTCCTTAGGTTATGTGAGAATGCAGCTATATTGGTATTGGGAAATCTGTAGATAGATCCAATAGTCAAGAAGGATTTAAGGCATTTAATCGAGAACTGAGCAAAGGTATATTAACAGTAGTCGTCTCTATCACTAATGACACTGTTGCAGATGAAGATATCTTGGTAATATATAGCTGTGCCACCTACTTTTTTATTAAGCCTTCAGTTGTGAATGGCTTTATAACCAGCGAAGTTGTAAAGTTAGATATAGTCTTTACTTAGCCATGTTTCTGTTAAAATAATGAATGATTAGTACCTAGTTCTGTGAGTTTATTTATATCATCAAAATGTTTACCAAGTGATCTGACATTTTGGTTGAAAACTGATAAGCAGGTGCTATTTTAGAGTCTATTTTTTGCAAGGTTTGCTGTGTAATACCTGCAGTAGTGGTGATCAATATGCTGGTTATTGTAGATTCGTGACAGCAGATTTAGTTCGGGATCAATATCAGTTTGCATGTAGATACAATGGAGTTAAGATACAACAAGGTAAGCAACTACAGAAACAGTAAAATACTAAATCTGCTGTAAATATAAAAATAACTGTAGCAAAAAAGAAAATGCAAATACACATATAATAGAAAGAAGTAAAACAAAAAAGTGTAAATAGACAAGAAGGATCAAATCAAATCAAATCAAATCAAATCAAATCAAATCAAATCAAATCAAATCAAATGTTTATTCAGGTAAAAGTACATACTTAGAAGATTAGTTACAAACATAATGTTGGATATATAGATAGAGCCAGATAGAGCTAGTACATACAGCACCTAAAGCCACTATTACGCATAGCGCTTCGGGCAACAAAAGATGTTAAGTACGGGATGTTCGGGCAACAGTGATGTAAAGTAAGCAAAATAAAGAATCAATAAAGATTTAAAAGAATAATATTCAATAAGATTACGTAATTAATGAAGACAAACAAATTACAAGGTTAATCTTAATTAATTAATACTGACAGAAATAATTTTAAAGTAACATAATCTTAATGATAATTAACGATAATTGGTTTAATTATGATCCTATAATTTATATGAACTTAAGAAAAAAATGAATTCAATTAATTAATTCTAATAATTACTAATACTAATCAAATTACCATTATATTTAAAGATAACATAGTAAAATAATACATATGAGTAAGATTTTACTAAGATACTGAGGGAGATGCTTACATAAGTACATGGAGACTATACTGATTAGTTAGGAACTTTTATGGATAAAAGAGCATTATTTAACCAATAGAGCAAAAGACAGCACCTTGGACAAGGTTAGACTAGGTTCAGTCACTCATGAGTTACTTTCAGTATTGGCATTGGAAGGATTCTGGTTTTCAGATATGCAACAGTCATAAAAGAAGGCCAGTAGTTGTTGGTCACACTTTATTTCATATATTTTTCCTGTTCTTTCCTTCTTTACAATGATCGTTTCGTTCCTAGTTTAGCACTGCTTGATAACACCTGATTTTTGTTTGCGAATTTGACGCAGCCTGTAGAGGAGGAATCCACGCTGCTTGGTTAGGAACTCGTTTACATAAAGGTTGTTTTTTTGCTTTGCAACTGTTTGCATGAGGTCATACTTTGGAGTGCTATTTGCAAGTTTGATGAGCTGAATGATCTGTACCTAGCCAATGGCCTGGACCCCATCACAGCCCCTGACGCAAGTCTACCTCCCCTACCACACAGGGGGTCTTCCACAAGGTCGACTACCAGGTCGATCTCAACTCTGACTTCAGCTCCGCTAAAGACCCAGGCTGCACAAACAGCAGCATCCTATAATCCAACCTCTAAAGCTACCACCATCACCGTCTCAGCAGAGGCGCTCGCAGACGTGCTCTCTCCGACCACCAACACCACCACCGACGTGACAGTACCAGCTTCTTCCACAACTCATCGATTCCAGAGCCAACCTCATCCTCAGGCTGTGAGACCAAAACCACCAACAAGGGATTACGCCACGGAGTCCTCAGGCGAGGAAATCTCAGTAAGAGCTCCATCGTTGTGACACTTCTCCTACTCCATACAAGATCTCCTCATGGAGACCGCATCACTGAACTCCAATGACAACACAGCCACGTCATCTCGCAACAAGACTCAGGCTAAGAAAAAACGGAAGACCTGAAGGCCTTCATTAACTCACCAGCTCTATAATTGGTATGGTATAGCTTGCCCTCCAAGACCGCCCCACCTCGCCCCCACCCTACCACCTCCAAGAAAAATACATCCATCCATTTACAGATCTTCAGTATCAGCTATTGATAATGGCTCCAAAGAACATCCACTTACGGGCCATTCATGCCCGTGCCACCTTTCGGGTGGCTTAATCTTTATCAATCAATCAACACAACTGGTACACGAACAAGGGAGGACACAGGTGGTAACTGTGTCCCCAAATGAGCCACAGAGACGTTAGAGAGAACATTTTCATTGTCAGAGTAGTTAACAAGTGGAATGCATTAGGCAGTGATGTAGTGGAGGTAGACTCCATACACAGTTTCATATGTAAATATGATAGAGCCCAGTAGACTCTGGAGCCTGTACACCAGTTGATTGATGGTTGATACGTGGAACCAAAGAGGCAGAGCTCAACCCCCGCAAGCACAACTTGGTGAGTACAGCCTTGCCAACCCCCAGCTTCCCTCGGCACACCTGGCCGGGAGAACCTGCAGAACACTCCTGGCCGGGGAGAACCTGTGGAACACTCCTGGCCGGGGAGAACCTGTGGAACACTCCTGGCCGGGGACAACCTGCAGAACACTCCTGGCCGGGGAGAACCTGTGGAACACTCCTGGCCGGGGACAACCTGCAGAACACTCCTGGCTGGGGAGAACCTGTGGAACACTCCTGGCCGGGGAGAACCTGTGGAACACTCCTGGCCGGGGAGAACCTGTGGAACACTCCTGGCTGGGGAGAACCTGTGGAACACTCCTGGCCGGGGAGAACCTGTGGAACACTCCTGGCCGGGGAGAACCTGTGGAACACTCCTGGCCGGGGAGAACCTGTGGAACACTCCTGGCCGGGGAGAACCTGTGGAACACTCCTGGCCGGGAGAACCTGTGGAACACTCCTGGCCGGGGAGAACCTGTGGAACACTCCTGGCTGGGGAGAACCTGTGGAACACTCCTGGCCGGGGACAACCTGCAGAACACTCCTGGCCGGGGAGAACCTGTGGAACACTCCTGGCCGGGGAGAACCTGTGGAACACTCCTGGCCGGGGAGAACCTGTGGAACACACCTGGCCGGGGAGAACCTGCAGAACACTCCTGGCCGGGGACAACCTGCAGAACACTCCTGGCCGGGGAGAACCTGTGGAACACTCCTGGCCGGGGAGAACCTGTGGAACACTCCTGGCCGGGGACAACCTGCAGAACACTCCTGGCCGGGGAGAACCTGTGGAACACACCTGGCCGGGGAGAACCTGTGGAACACACCTGGCCGAGGGGAACTTGTGGAACACTCCTGGCCGAGGGGAACTTGTGGAACACTCCTGGCCGAGGGGAACTTGTGGAACACTCCTGGCTGGGGGGAACTTGTGGAACATTCCTGATCCGGGGTGGGGGGGACCTGCTTGTGGGGACTCCCCCCCCCCCCTTACGACCTGCTCGTGGGGATTTCTCCTCTTGGGACCTGCTCGTTGGGATTCCTTCCCTTGGGACCTGCTCGTTAGGATTCCTCCCCTTGGGACCTGCTCGTGGGGATTCCTCCCCATGGGACCTGCTCGTGGGGATTTCTCCTCTTGGGACCTGCTCGTGGGGATTTCTCCCCTTGGGACCTGCTCGTGGGGATTCCTCCCCTTGGGACCTGTTCGTGGGGATTCCTCCCCTTGGGACCTGCTCGTTGGGATTCCTCCCCTTGGGACCTGCTCGTGGGGATTCCTCCCCTTGGGACCTGTTCGTGGGGATTCCTCCCCTTGGGACCTGCTCGTTGGGATTCCTCCCCTTGGGACCTGCTCGTGGGGATTCCTCCCCATGGGACCTGCTCGTGGGGATTTCTCCTCTTGGGACCTGCTCGTTGGGATTCCTCCCCTTGGGACCTGCTCGTGGGGATTCCTCCCCTTGGGACCTGCTCGTGGGGACTCCCATGACATGGCACCAATCCAACTTAACTCTCCCCAACACCATCTATGCAGGGGATTGTTGCTATACTCTTATTTAGCATTCATCAACAGTGTTGCCAGATTGGGCTATAAGTAGCAAATTTAGCTACGTTTGAGAGCTCTGCGCTCCCAATTTTTTAATATCGCTACTTGGGATTTTTTGGACAAGTAGCGATACTACTTAGGACCAAGACAAGTAGTCCCAAGTAGCAAAGAGCAAGTTGGGCTAGTTAGGGCTACTAATGTTAAGAAACTCAATGATGATTATTTATGCTTTTATTATGTAATAAATACAAATTCCATCTGCACCGCTTTTTACTCTTGTGGTAAATATGTTGCAAGGCAACTGTTTTCAATGTACTCTGATCCTACCAATAAGCTATAGTTTCACATTTCTCAAACCAATCCTAATTGATTTTTAAAGGCTGAATTTACTTTATTAAAAAGATGAAGATCAATCCATGTAGCCTTCACGTTGACTTAGAAAACTTCACTATCAAAATGCTCATAAAAATCGTTCATCCCTATCATGCAAAGCTTGATGTTAATTTTGACTACAGTTCCATATATCTGCACCTGGAGAAAGTGGACTTTGGTTACGAATTTTCAACACTTCTGTCCACCATCAGACAAAACAATTTTATAAGCCAGGAAAAGTTTCAAAATATTCAAGAAAGATACCATAATTTTTTAGTGAAAGTTTGCCAAGAGCTTCGTTCTCGTATTCCTAGTAATGCTGAAACTTTCAAAAAGGTGAAAAATCGGTCACCTAGCATATGCCTTAACCACACATTGCTACCATTTTCAGAACTTCCTTAGTACAAGCTGGCCGGTATAAGCTTAGTTAAATTGAAAGTCAGTGGCGCTTACTGTTAACCATTGACTGGTTCAACATTTGTGAGGGACAAAGTCCAACATCTGGATCGCCATTTTGGACCAAGACAACAACTGTCAAGAACGCTGGTGGCGATCCCATACTGATTGACCTGGCTGAGTTTACATTGAAAATATACATCTTACCACTCAGTAATGCCATGGTTGAACGGGTATTTTTGAGACTAACATCTGTGAAAATTAAACTGAGAAATCGAATGGAACTTGAGCTTTTGACATCAATCTTGAGAATCAAACCATATCTTGAAGAAAACGGAACTTGTTACTCATCATTTGAACCACACACATGTCAGCACTTAAATATGAGTCTGCACTATATAAGACCAAGGTTGTGGATGCAGACGAAGAAGATCTTGATAATCTCCCACTGTGAAGATGTGGAAGGATTCCATACCCATTATGATTCATACAGCAAATATTTATTTATGTATTTATTTATATTTATTTATATTATATTTATATATATACAAGAAGGTACATTGGGTTTATGAGAGTACATAGCATTGATGTTTTTACATTCTTGTAAAGCCAATAACACGCACTCCTTTTCAGGCAAGTCCTTAATCTAACAGATAATTTTAAGTAGTTAATTTCTAACAATATTGAAAAATGTTAACAAGTAAAATGTTAATATTGGTAATCTTTCCTATTATCACATTGTAACTCGGGGTGGGGGGGTATTCGTACTCTATCCACCCTCTCTGTGCCCGTATTCTAATTTAACTCTCTATACCAAAGGACCCCCAGACTTTTACTTGAGCCGACCCCCACGCCACGTGGCCTTAAGACGTTGACCGACTTAAGATTTTACAACCTTATGATGTGGAAACCGACTTCTAGCAAAACTCTAGAATCGCCTTGCACTGCCACCACCAGACCAGTAACACTGAGCAATGATCGAGATCTGGACCGATCATGCTAATCAATAAACTTTGGGGCTTGATCCCCACTATTAACATATGAATTGGATTTTAAGTTAAGTGTGGAATTATTAAAATCAAAGGGATAATGAATTCTGATTCGGTGTTAGAATCGGCGCCCAACTCAACCTGGCCTCTTAGGCTACCCACGTGGTACGGGACAGTGTACATAAATTTCATAAAATGGAAATAAAATAAAAAGGCAAATTTACTAGCTAAATGGTTTATTCAAAACTAAACAGAATCTAAATCAAAGCACTCCCTAAACTGAACACTTCCTACATGAATCGGCAATGTGTTGACCTATTCCCTATAACAACTCTGAGCGACTCTACCTTGTATGCGACCAGCGGTGGACTGCTGGTCTGGGGGAAGAGGTGGAGTGGACACTATCCCTTTGTCGCTCGTCATACCACACTGTCGTTCCCTCGCTCTGCTCCACAGAGAAGCCAGAGCAAGGTATTCTTCTGTAACAAACTAGGTTTGTTGTAAGAATTATCCAGAATGTTTTATCTACGCATGGGAGAATGGGAAGCTGGACCCATGTGTGGTGACCCGGGAGCAGCCCCTGGGGGAATTGGCGGTGAAAATAACTGGCGCCTTTGTTCACAAGTTTCGTATAATGAATCATTCTATAGTATTCAGTAATTTAGAGAAATCAGTCTTCGTTCAAACTGTATAATATTCATGGTTATAGTATCAAGAGTACCCTGATTGTTAGAAGAATGAGTTAAGTCACCATCAGTGACGTCACTAGCGGGACTAGACTTGGAGGCGGAAGAATTTGAGTGACCTCAGCGGTCACAGGTCACCAGAGGTTCCATGTCCACTATTTCTCAAAAGGTCAAATAGCCATTTTGTAATCGGGAATAGCTCTTCCTTAAGATGCTTGTGTAATTAACTTCAGTTAAAATAAATCAACCAATCTGGATCATTCAGTGCAACAGAGGTTAGTTGTTAACCTTAAGCCTTGATAGTAACTTAGACTATGCGGAAGTACACAATGCTCTGGTCTGGGTAGGACCAGACAAGCATGAGGAAGACAGTGTGGACCGGTCATCAACTGGGAGAGGTACCCATCTCCACCTCTCCCCAAGATCACCACTCCACCCAAGCTGGTCAACATAAGAGGTATAGTTGCTATAGTTTGGTATAGGGAATAGGTCAACTCATTGCCGATAAATGCATAAGTCAGGGAGTGTTAACAGTAGGAAGTGCACTTATTTAGATTTTGTTTAGTTTTGAATAAATTAATTAGTTAGTAATTGGCATTTTCATTATTTTAATTTTTGTGTAATTTTCTTGATTTGTCCGGGACCACGTGGGCAGTGTGGCCTAGTCTGAGCTGGACAGATTCTAACACCGAATCAGAATTCATTTACTCCCTTTGATTTTTAATTAATTCCACCCTTACCGTAAAGAGATAACCGTCCCATACATTACTAGTGGGGATCAAGCCCCAAGGTTGATTGATTAGCATGACAGATCTAGAACTCGATCATTGCTCAGTGTTACTGGTCTGGTGGTGGCAGTGTAAGCGATCCTAGAACTTTGCTAGAAGTCGGTTTCCACGTCATATGGTTGTAGAATCTTAAGTCGGTCAATCGTCTTAAGACCACTTGGCGTGAGGTCGGCTAAAAGTAAGAGTCTTGGGGTCCCTTGGTAGAGAGATAAGTTAGAATACGGGCAGAGAGAAAGGGGGGGAGAAGAACCCCCCCTCGCCCCCGTGTTACAATGGTGGCAGCGGTGTCCTTAATTATCATGTTTAATGAATGTTTAATTATATTTAGGAAAGTCTGTAAGATTTTAGAGACAACTTCGGCTTTTACAACAGCCTACCACCCACAGGCAAACGGAATGATGGAATGGACTAATCGTTCAGTCAAGGATATGCTTGCAATCCTTGCTGAACATGATGCAAACACCTGGGATGAACACCTACCCTATGTTCAGTTAGCCTTGAATACTGCCATCCACCAATCAATTAACACCCAACCCCTTCATTTGTTTACTGGTAACTCATGCAATTTCCCCTCAGGTCTGCTTAACAGACATAATATTGCATACAGGGAGGACCATCCTTCAGAGGTCCTTGGAAAAATGAGAAATGCGTGGAATATTGCAGCTGAAGCGTCCAAGAAGGCACGGAATCGATATGCTCATTGTTATGACAAGAAAGTGCGCCCTCTTGAGTTGAAGGAAGGAAGCCTCGTATTGAGAGTGATGAATGAGGCTGCGCCCGCCAATCAGAGCAGGAAACTAGCTCTGAGGTGGCGAGGACCGTATAGAGTAGTTAAAAGGGCGGGACCGGTTAATCTTGTTATAAAAGGAGTATTCGAGGACCAGGTGGAAAGGACAATTCATGTAAATTAATTGAAACAATATCATGCTAGAGAGGAATTAGAACTGCCTTCAGCGGGTCTAGTTCCTGACACAGCAGTGCTGACTCATGGCTTCACCGACGAGTCAGGGGATGAGGATGACCCTCTGTCATCGCTCATCAGTAGTCAGGTGCAGTCTCGCCACCCTATGGTGACGAGATCTCGCGCTGTACAGTAAAGTAACTTCCTTCGTTAGTATAACTTATTATTCATTAGATTTTCCTGTAGAGGCAATGAGGTGAACTATTAATATACTTGACTTGGGTAGCAGCTTTTACCGTGCTCTGGGGTTCCACCTCCACCAAACCCAGAGTATATCTATGCTTCCGCTGTGTTGTGTCTGTCTGTTCCCAGGTCTGATTGGTACACCGACCCAGTTGTTCCAGCCACACGTGAACCCTTGTCTGTAAAGAGACCGAGGGGGGAGGCACGTTACACAAAGCCCTCCCCCCACCAGACCCAGTAACCCATACATCAGTTACTTTGGGGATGAGTGACTATCCAAGAGTCACCCGGCCGACGCCTCACGTCACTAAACGAGGTTGTCAGGGCAGCAAGCTGTCCACATATAGCAGTCACCGGAGGTGCCATACAACGCCGGGGTAGCTGTCTCGAGATCACCACTACCCACCTGCTGCGTCATCAAGACTGCAGCCATTCCAGCAGTGTTGAGGAGAGGTCAAGAAACTGGAAAGCAAGTAGCAGTACTCAAGAGTTTCGCCGGAAGATTAATGATTACGTCATCTGAAGCAACAGGAACGCGGAACTAAGGCGGTCACAGGTGGAAGGCACGGTTCCCTACAGAGTGGACTCGGGACTCGCCAATAGAAGGTCGCAAAATTGCCTCCTTTGGCCTAAAGTCGGCGGTACGAGGGTATACACAGTTGGTGTTTACGGCCTAGTAACCTGGTGACATCAAGAAACGCCTGAGATGACGTGAGCAATGATGGAAGACGAGATTCACCTGTTCTGCAAACAAGCAACCCGCCTCTACGACCCTCTGACACCACTCCTGTTACGAGACACCGTTGGTACATCCAGTCCTGCTCTGCTGTGGTCATCTGCGCCGTCAAGTTTAACATCAAGACTGCCGTGTGAACTGTGATTGATATGAAGGCGTGTGGACTGTCGGGAGCAAGATCAATGGCCGAAGTAACAGTATTCTACAGCTGTCACTTGGCACTCCGCTCTACTACACTCTGTCGTCATTCAAGAGTACCGGATGGGAGTACAAGAGGACCAGGTATCGATGTCTACGCATGGGAGAAGCAAGATCGACACCGTCATCGTCAGCGACTACATTCAGCGTCCATCAGCATCGATTTTTTTTATTCAATATGAACAATTGGTACAAAAGACAAAGTTGGCTCTGAACATCTGTGTAAAGACTATCTGGACACTTTTGTTTAAATGTTGAAAAACAGATTTAGAATCACAATATTTTATAAATTTGAAAAACAGATTTAAAATAATTATTCTGGTATAATGATATATTGAAATTCTACTCTATAAATTGGTCAGTAATTAAAATCGAAGCCCCTGTGTAATTGTCTAAGCCCAGAACAAACGGTTATGGAAAATATGTGTGCTATTTTTTTCAGAATGTTTGAACACAGGAGAGGCGGACCAATATAAACATTGACACTCTTACAGTGAGTGCGAACACTTGGCTGTACAGTCAGCTGAAACCTGTGATATAGTTATAGGAATTTTTATATATATTTTAGATACATGTAATAAAAATTAGGTGTGTTCCTTAGCATGTCAAGGTTGACATTGATTGGGGAGTGGATAGTACACGGATGTGAACTTAGTAGAGTTCAGTAGTACGCTCCCGGATGACTGAAAGTTCAGTCTGTAGTTATAACTGTTATGTTTTATGTTTGAACACGGTATGTCCGGCTCTAGAGGACACATGAGCTTGGCTAGTGAAGAGCCAAGAGATTTTAATAGCTAGTCTTTGATGTTAGAGTAGGGACATGTATATTAGCTATGTCAGTAAGGGTAGGATGTATGTTTCCTGCTGTTGGAGGATTGCTGTCAGTTGACAGCTGAGAAATTTATGAATTTGAACATGTTTATTATGATGTTGTTGGACAATCTAATGATTGTCAAATTTTCTTAGTTAGGTTAGCTTTTGTTTGTGGCATGAGTTGAGTTTATTGTGGGTTTGGATACTAAACCTCGTTATTTTGAACAAATTAACAAAGTTTACTAAGTTGCTTGTGCGGGGGGGGGGGGGGAGGTTGTAACAAACTAGGTTTGTTGTAAGAATTATCCAGAATGTTTTATCTACGCATGGGAGAATGGGAAGCTAGACCCACGTGTGGTGACCCGGGAGCAGCCCCTGGGGGAATTGGCGGTGAAAATAACTGGCGCCTTTGTTCACAAGTTTCATATAATGAATCATTCTATAGTATTCAGTAATTTAGAGAAATCAGTCTTCGTTCAAACTGTATAATATTCATGGTTATAGTATCAAGAGTACCCTGATTGTTAGAAGAATGAGTTAATTAAGTCACCATCAGTGATGTCACTAGCGGGACTAGACTTGGAGGCGGAAGAATTTGAGTGACCTCAGCGGTCACAGGTCACCAGAGGTTCCATGTCCACTATTTCTCAAAAGGTCAAGTAGCCATTTTGTAATCAGGAATAGCTCTTCCTTAAGATGCTTGTGTAATTAACTTCAGTTAAAATAAATCAACCAATCTGGATCATTCAGTGCAATAGAGGTTAGTTGTTAACCTTAAGCCTTGATAGTAACTTAGACTATGCGGAAGTACACAATGCTCTGGTCTGGGTAGGACCAGACGAGCATGAGGAAGACAGTGTGGACCGGTCATCAACTGGGAGAGGTACGAATCTCCACCTCTCCCCAAGATCACCACTCCACCCAAGCTGGTCAAACTATAGTTGCTATAGTTTGGTATAGGGAATAGGTCAACTCATTGCCGATAAATGTATAAGTCAGGGAGTGTTAACAGTAGGGAGTGCACTTATTTAGATTTTGTTCAGTTTTGAATAAATTAATTAGTTAGTAATTGGCATTTTCATTATTTTATTTTTTGTGTAATTTACTTGATTTGTCCGGGACCACGTGGGCAGTGTGGCCTAGTCTGAGCTGGGCAGATTCTAACACCGAATCAGAATTCATTTACTCCCTTTGATTTATAATTAATTCCACCCTTACCGTAAAGAGATAACCGTCCCATACATTACTAGTGGGGATCAAGCCCCAAGGTTGATTGATTAGCATGATCGATCTAGAACTCAAAACATTGCTCAGTGTTATTGGTCTGGTGGTGGCAGTGTAAGCGATCCTAGAACTTTGCTAGAAGTCGTTTCCACGTCATATGGTTGTAGAATCTAAAGTCGGTCAATCGTCTTAAGACCACGTGGCGTGAGGTCGGCTAAAAGTAAGAGTCTTGGGGTCCCTTGGTAGAGAGATAAGTTAGAATACGAGCAGAGAGAAAGGGGGGGAGAAGAACAACCCTTCCCCCCCCCCACCCGTGTTACACTTCCACCTAGTTTACTAAGTTACTAGCAAGGCTTAAGTTTAATAACTAATCTCTGTTGCACTGACTGACCCAGATTGGTTTAATTATTTTAACTGAAGTTAATTACACAAGCATCTTGGGGAAGAGCTATTCCCGATTACAAAATGGCTATTTGACCTTGAGAAATAGTGGACATGGAAACTGATGACCTGTGACCTCAGGTCGTCCAAATTGTTCTGCGCCGAGGTCTAGTACCAGTTCGTGACATCACTGATGGCGACTTAATCATTCTTCTAACCATTAGGATACTCTTGATACTATAAACAGGAGTATTATACAATTTGTATGAAGACTAATTTCTTTAAATTACTGAATAATATGGAATAATTCATTATACGAAACTGTGAACAAAGGCGCTAGTCATGTTGTGACCTAGACCGCTAATTCCCAGGGGGATGCGACCTTGTGCTCCAGAGTCAGGTCACTACCACTTTACACCAAACTTTCCAAACCCCTGTAGTCTATGAGCAACCGTACTGGATAATTCTTACAACAAACTTAGTTTGTTGCAATATTTTCATTATAATAAATATATATATATATATATATATATATATATATATATATATATATATATATATATATATATATAATATATATATATATATATATATATATNGATATTACAGTGAACCCTGTCAGCAGAAACACACACGTCCAACTGATATCAGTTGCATATGCAACACTAGTCAACGTAAGAACTGCCTTTAGGAATGTGAGCAGTGAGTCATATCAATCTCATGTACGCAACGTATGTATGTGGAAAGGACATACATACACACATACATACATACATACATACATACATACATACATACATACATACATACATACATACATACATACATACATGCATACATGCATTTGTATGTATGTCAGACCAATTCCCGAAGGCTGGCACCAGCATGGAGTTGAAGATCTCGTTAAGCACAAAACCAAACGGGAGAAAGTCCAGAGGTGCACACCACACTTAGGAGGAAGAGCAGCACAACACTAAAGCAATTTAGTGTTGTACTGTATTGTACTACGAGCAGTAGCAACACAAAAACCTCAGGTAACTTGGAGAGAAAGGAAGGACTTGAGAATGGTCCAGAACGGACCGAAACGTCGTCGTCCCTTCACCTTCTAGTGTGTGGTCTGGTCAACAGAAAGGAAGGAAGTATGCAAGCAGACTGGATAACCACACACAACAATCTCAAGGAACAGATTGACACTATATACTATATATATATTGAGACTATATACACACACACTAATTTAGCACGGATGGTACACGAACAGGGAGGCACGGATGGACAAATACTCAAATGAGCGACAGACATAAAAAGAAGACAATCTTTTAAAGCAATGAGATGGGTTTGAACTCGCGGATCTGGAGTCACCTCCCCCCCCCCTCATTGGTGTGGTGATTTCACTGAGCATTACAATGAATATTTTCAGAATAGTGACCGAATGTATTGAGGTAAGAACAGGAGTTGTGAAGGTGAAGGATATACACAGATGTAAACATGACAAGCAGGGAGAGGCTCGGGTTAAGAGACGGGGCCAAACATCTGAAGCTCAACCCCCCCCCCCCCCAGTACAAGTACATCAGTAATACAGTAAGTGTAATACAGTGGTTTGAAAAATATAATAACAAATAGCAATACAATAATATTAAAATTTCGAATTTTCCGACACAAACCATTTTACACTACACTAAATCTATGAATAACACAGTCCGTCCTCTCGCTATAAACGTTTTTATATATATATATAATTGACCAATGAGTTAAAAATGCGAGAGATTGTCCAGTAATTATTTTAATGATTTGTACCCTGAGTACAGGTCTATAACAGCCTGACTTATATATTATTTTTTCTTATGTGTCTGTGTGTCATGCCCTTTATACGACTTAGTTTTACATTCACTCACTCACACTCACTCACTCACAAAACGGTTCTACTCACTGGAGAGAGCCACACGCTTCTCTAATGTGCGTGTGTCTTCATTCGCTAGTATTTACAGCCCGCCTGGTAGGGTAAGTGTGGCCCACACCCACCCACACCTTGTGACCTGCGTGTGGGTTGTGGAGGCAGGGTTGTGGGTTGTCAAGGCAGGGTTGTGGGTTGTCAAGGCAGGGTTGTGGGTTGTATAAATACAAGAACGCGCATACAAGAAATTTATGCAGAGAATCACATGACATTGGAATTTCAATATCGTTCGTATTGCGTTTAAATAGACTCGAGTGATTTTCTTCTTGTAATATCTGTGTTAGGGTGAGTAAGAGCTCCGCAAGTACCGAGGAAGTTCTGTCAGCCAAGAGTACTCCCGTAGGCTTAAATACTCAGCACTCAGTCGCCAGTCCTGAGAGACTGAGAGCTACAAGATTGAAGAGACAGTGTGGACTCAAATAAGAGCTACAGATTCACCAGTTGATTGACAGTCAAGAGGCTGGACCAAAGAGCCAGAACTCAACCCCCGCAAACACAACTAGGTGAGTACAGATCTCAACACGCTGCCCGCACGCCCGTGCACACACACACACACACACACACACACACACACACACACACACACACACACACACACACAAGAGTGCAGCCAATCCCCCCAAGGGTGTTGTCGTGCTCTTGGTCTCTCCTTTTATCTACCTCTTGACTCTTCCTTTCATGTCCTTGGCCAGGTTGACCCTACACGATTACTCCTCCTGAACCATTCATCCACATCCAGCCTGAGCCTTGCCCGCCCTCTCCACCCTCCGCTCCACACAAGCACGCACGCTAAAATGCAAAATACACCAGTATATTTTATACATACTATGTATTACAGCTGTATCTATCATCCCATCTATTCATCTGTATGTATTTAGCATAATACATAAGTCGATCTGTAACAATATGTCAGGATATTTGAAGATACATGGTATGATGCTTCAAAGATATATTTGAAAGTTCGCTTCAGAGATGACAAACAGCAAGGTGAAGTATGCAACACTGAACCCAGCCAGATGATGGTGACAAGAGACGGTTGGTGATTGTGAAGGATGGTGATGCTGATATCTATCATCATCATCTCTACACCTGCGCCCGTACCGTGTGCAACAAGAATTTCTATGCTTAAGAATACTGTACCACTAATACAGAGTATACGGCTTATCCCTACGCCACAGAATACATCTACACCATACACAACAGGGTATACCTATCCATACAACACATAATAGGCTACATAAGGTGTAAATACCCCAGCTACGGGAAATATGTAGGTAAGTAAAACAAACAAATGGGTATATTTGTGAAATACATATATACCCCCCCCTTCCCCAACACCATATATAGTGCCTTATGGGATACCCAAACACTTGCAGATGACAAATGGCATCCAGCGAGATGAACGACTTTGGATTTAGGTATAATATTGGGTTAAGTACAATAGTTGGATGGTGTAATGTGTGTGTGTGTGTGTGTGTGTGTGTGTGTGTGTGTGTGTGTGTGTGTGTGTGTGTGTGTGTGTGTGTGTGTGTGTGTGTGTGTGTTTAACGGTGGGGGGTTGAGGGGGAGGGGTGGGGCGGACGGTACACATGTATACCCTCCCGGGAAGGATACTACCAGTTTACACAAAGACACGCAAACATTCCGCCTGGGTCACTGTGCGTGTTATCTCTCTTACGATAACAAGAGTATACCCACCTTCTCTTAGATAGCGAGAGGCTTATCGTAACGGAAAAAGGAACAGCTGAGCTTAAATACCTCGCTAAACACACACACACACACACACACACACACACACACACACACACACACACACACACACACACACACACACACACACACACACACACACCTGTTGATTGACGGTTGAGAGGCGGGACCAAAGAGCCAGAGCTCAACCCCCGCAAGCACAATTAGGTAAGTACACACACGCACACGCCCTGTGTATGTGTTCCCCGTGTGCGTATGTATGTTCCCCGTGTGCGTATGTGTGCGTATGTATGTTCTTCATTACACGAACGTCCCAGCAACTTACGAGGCCGAGGCCTCTACATGTACGACCATGTGTGTGTGGTCGTACATGAGATGTACGTCTGAGATGACCACTGGGCGTCAGTGGTCATCTCTGACGCACGTATAACGCATTCAATACGTGCTGAATCAATATTCACATTCAATAGAATGGTCCAGGACGGACCGAAACGTCGTCGTCCCTTCACCTTCTAGTGTGTGGTCTGATCAACATTCAATCGTTGCATTTTCTATAATGCTATAACGCATTTTCGTTGACACCCCTGCTCCCCCCCCTACCCTCTAATTTCTAAACTATCCCTCAACACCCTTCGAATATTTCGTCATGATCACCCCGACCTATGGAACACTATCGTCACTGCTTCGACCATTATCACAACACCACACTATTAATATGACAAACACAGGGATGGTGAACCTTGTCGAGAACAGCTGACTGACGAACACAAACAGGTGAGCGGCAGTGGGTCACATTTTGCCCAAACCCCCCCTGCAGTTTTCAAAATATCCCAAACATCCCAAATTCGATACCTGAGCCATATTTTGGAGCCAAATTCTGGCTCTCTGCACCTAATCCAGTTATTAAAAATGAGGTTGGATAGGGGGGTAGGATTAGTGGTAGCATAAGGGGTAGGATAAGGGAGGTAGGATAGGGGGTAGGATAGGGGGTAGGATAAGGGGTAGGATAAGGGGTAGGATAGAGGGGTAGGACAGGGGGTAGCATAAGGGGTAGGATAGAGGGGTAGGATAGAGGGGTAGGATAGGGGGTAGGATAGAGGGGTAGGATAGGGGGTAGGATAGGGGGTAGGAGAGGTGAGAGAAGGTGTACATGTCAACCCACGTGTCCAGTCACGTGTCTTGGCTTCTTCTTCTTGTTTCAGATTCAGCTACTCAGAACAAAGTGTCCATGTAGCACGGGCTATGGCGAGCACGTAAACGTCTTGACTTTCTCTCAAGGATTTATATAGTCACCTTTCGTAACAGGTGGCAGGTGGTGTGCTGAAGTTCGCTCAGACAACAGTAAATATACTAACAAGGCGCTCACAGGTCAATAAAAGGAGGGGGGAACTAGTTATTTAACAGGTTCGAACACATTGGAACAGCCAGAAGAGAACAGAACGGCGTGTCAACCAACCAGACACGTCAGATGCAAGACATTTAGCAATAAATATAATTGACTTGATAATGGTCCAGGACGGACCGAAACGTCGTCGTCCCTTCACCTTCTAGTGTGTGGTCTGGTCAACAATAAATATATTATGGAATCGGATAAGACGTATTACAATGGGCTATGTTTACTGGATATATTTTTAATTCAGATTGAAAAATAATCTCTAGCCAAATTAGGGGGTTATTATAACAAAAGTGCGTGAGCCGAAATCACTAGAAGGTGGTCTGACCCCAGCCGACCTTATCAATAGGTGATCTGACCCCAGCCGACCTTATCAATAGGGGATCTGACCCCAGCCGACCTTATCAATAGGGGATCTGACCCCAGCCGACCTTATCAATAGGGGATCTGACCCCAGCCGACCTTATCAATAGGGGATCTGACCCCAGCCGACCTTATCAATAGGGGATCTGACCCCAGCCGACCTTATCAATAGGGGATCTGACCCCAGCCGACCTTATCACTAGGTGATCTGACCCCAGCCGACCTTATCACTAGGTGATCTGACCCCAGCCGACCTTATCAATAGGGGATCTGACCCCAGCCGACCTTATCAATAGGGGATCTGACCCCAGCCGACCTTATCAATAGGGGATCTGACCCCAGCCGACCTTATCAATAGGGGATCTGACCCCAGCCGACCTTATCAATAGGGGATCTGACCCCAGCCGACCTTATCACTAGGTGATCTGACCCCAGCCGACCTTATCAATAGGGGATCTGACCCCAGCCGACCCCACCAGAAAAGTAGGGGAAAGGTACTCACCTAGTTGTGCTATCGGGGGTTGAGTTTTGTCCCTTTGGTCCCGCCTCTCAACCGTCAATCAACTGGTGTACAGATTCCGACGCATACAGGTGTATGAGTATGCCTACACTCTCACTCATACATTTTATATATATTTGTTTAGGCTAACATTGAACTACTTGGTACAGTTGCTAAGATGATCTTGTAGTAAATTAAAGGAAAGTTTTGCGCGGTAGCCCATCTTGTCAAGCCTCGACCAGCGACAAATATGGCGGGAGGGTACCATGTAAGATCCTCCCCCCCCCCCCCCCCACAACACACCGTCAATATATCATGGCCTTTGTTGTGACTACACCCTACAACACCCATCTATGGGCGTGTAGGGTGTAGTCGTCCAACAACATCTCTCTCCGCGTCCTCACCGCGGTATGGGAAGTGTATTGGAGCACAACTGGAAACTGTGTACTCAGCTAATTGTGCTTGCGGGGGTTGAGCTTTGGCTCTTTGGTCCCGCCTCTCAACTGTCAATCAACTGCTGTACAGGTTCCTGAGCCTACTGGGCTCTGTCATATCTACATTTGAAACTGTGTAGGGAGTCAGCCTCCACCACATCACTTCCTAGTGCATTCCATTATTAACTACTCTGACACTGAAAAAATTCTTTCTAACGTCTCTGTGGCTCATTGGGTACTCAGTTTCCACCTGTGTCCCCTTGTGCGTGTCCCACCCGCTGAAGAGTTTGTCTTTGTCCACCCTGTCAGTTCCTCTGAGAATTTTGTAGGTGGTTATCATGTCTCCCCTTACTCTTCTGTTTAAAGTAGTTGTTCTGTTAGTGTTTAAACCATTCCTTGGTCCTAGTCCAACAGCTATAATCAATGGAGTTCAACTTTACACACAAAGACAGCAAAATATCTGCGCGAGTTTTCGGCGTCCAGTGTCGACTGATGCAAACACACCAACACGTGATCCGTCACACACGTGGAGCAAGAGGAACCACACACGTGGAGCA
>WNGS01028583.1:1971937-1991515 GCA_020271785.1 Procambarus virginalis | reverse complement strand
TTTTGGTCATCTTCCCAGCTTGAGTAACAATAGTGATGTATGACCTCAGTTCCAATACATTGGCCAGAGTCTAAATTGCCGCCTACCTATTCTACAATGTTTGTTTGGATAATATTATCGATGTACAGCATGTTTTCTTCTTGATTCCTAGGTGAACAAGGCTGGATGTGCTTGTTAACAATGCTGCCATCTTTATCATCCTCCAATCTTGACATGTGATGAACTTGACATTACTTACCAGACCAACTACCTTGGTGAGTGTATTAATTAATCAGCATTATGAACACATACCATCATCACCGCATCGCCCATGCACTCTTTGCTTTTTGTGATGACTACTTTATAGTGTGACTTGCAAGTATCTGTAAATTAAAATGCAAATAGTTGAATCATTTATATGCTACATGTTGTGTATTATACAGCAAACTCTGTAAATATAATGTGTAACTGAAGTATGGAACCTGAACAAGATTTGTGACTTCAATGGGAGCATATAAAAGTGAAACACGTTCTTGATCAAGAAACCTGAAAAAATCTTATTTTTCTGTCAGGAGCCCTTCGGCTCCCTAGCGCTATCAGACTGATATGATATATTAGTCCTTGTCTTCGGTCAATTAAAGTTCAGCCTACCGGGGACCAACAGCCAGAACCTGGCCCCTCATAGGGGCACAGGATGCAATGGCCTATAGAGACCCCCTTGTGGTTGGGAGCATTCCATGTCTGCCATCAACTGGGGTTAGGCACCCAGAAAGGTAGGTAGGCATAACAAAACAGACCCCACTTGGTAAGAAATTGCAACCAAAGACCGAACAGAGAGTCAGAACTCCCCAAATTCTAAAGAAACTAGCAAACGTCATACACTGCTGCTGCACTGCTCATCCGCACAGCCCTCCCCCTTCCCAGAAGGGGAAGGGGGAAGCCCTGGACCCCCCCCCCCCCCAACGCCAGCTACTCCACACTTCAGTTCGTTGACTAATGCGATCTGGGGCGGACGTCAACTGCGGCCTCGATTTCTTGGCATTCTTTATGCCTTTGCAGTGTTAACTGCTACTGTGGTGCGGTGGCAAAGTGTAACTACAGTACAGGTACTGTGGTTGCATGCGCTTAGGGCTATTTTCCCTAGGTGGCCCTGTAAGTATTGCCCTTGGGTTCTAGGGGTTACCTTCCATAGAGCCTTCAGGGTTCCACTTCCATAGGGGTTCTTGCTACTCGGCATTTACCCACCTTGGAGCCAGATGGGGTTTCATGGCCTTGTTTGGCCTTGGTAGGAAGTGGTGGTGTTGCTGGTTGGAGCACAAGGTGCTGGGCTGTCTGCTTACCTATGTGGCGGCCATGTTCCTGTTCCTCTGGTATCGTGTACTTTTGCGGGGTTTTCTTTGCCAGAGGGGGTCTGCTTGTTTGGCTATTAGTCCACATAGGGTATATTGGTGGCCCTCCTCTAGGCCCTGTGCTTGTACACATCACAGGGTCCAGTTCTTTGCTCATTCCCCTTGTTAGCTTTTAGGTTAACCAGCTAGCAGTACCTTGCCTGGGCTTTCTGTAGATGACGACCAAAGGGCCCTGGAACCCCTTGGTCGGGGCTCGGTTGACCGATGGATGTGTCCTCCGAGTTCCACCTTACCTTGTGCGAGTTTGAAGGTTGTTCTGTGCCCATGTCTCTGGGTGACAGTCACCAGTTTTGCCTCCATCATGCTGTCTGTGGGTCAATGACACCTTTGACCCCGAGTCTTGCGAGACGTGTTCTCTGCCCGTGCTCAGTTTACCCATTCTATTGTCACTGAGGTTCGGGTACAAGCGGCATCCGCGTTGCATGCCAGGATTATGTTGCCCAACCTGCTAGGTTGGTTGCCTGCTTGGATGCCCTGAGGCTGCCCCATTTTGGTTATAGGAACCTAGACTTGGGGGGGGGTGTTTCTTACCCCCCCTTCCCTGTATGAGTATGAATTGGGGTCGGCTCCTCCACAGGTTCGGTTCCGAGTTCCTTGGGTTCCTTGGCTCCTTCCTTCTAGAGGTTTTCTGCTTCTCACATCCTGCCTGAAGAGGTACGGGAGGCTCTTGTTGCTTACCTTCTGCGTGACCCAGATTTTGCCTCTGTGATGGATCCGTCCTCGTTTGAGTACGGTTGTTCTTCCCCCATATTGGGTGTGTTATAAGGTTCCAGAGTCCTCATGGCTTGCAGACTGCCCTTTCTTTTCTCAGGGAGCACGGCACGGGTTTTGTTGGACCCACCTTGAGGTTACCTTGAGGTGCTTCCAGGGCTCAGCGACTCCGCGGCCCGGTTGTTGACCAGGCCTCCTCGTTGCTAGACTGGTCAACCAGGCTGTTGGACGTGACTGCTCGCAGCCTGATGTATGAGTCACAGCCTGGTTGATCAAGTATCCTTTGGAGGTGTTTGTCAAGTTCTCTCTTGAACACTGTGAGGGGTCGGCCAGTTATGTCCCTTATGTGTAGTGGAAGCATGTTGAACAGTCTCTGGCCTCTGATGTTGATAGTTCTCTCTTGAACACTGTGAGGGGTCAGCCAGTTATGCCCCTTATGTGTAGTGGAAGCATGTTGAACAGTCTCGGGCTTCTGATGTTGATAGAGTTCTCTCTCAGAGTACCTGTTGCACCTCTGCTCTTCAACGGGGGTATTCTGCACATCCTGCCATGCCTTCTGGTCTCATGTGCTGTTATTTCTGTGTGCAGGTTTGGGACCACATGCTCAAATGGCAGGAGGCTGCTACTGTTCTGCAGGTTTACCTGGGGGATGGATGGGCAAGTTTGAGCACCTTAATGTGTGCTTATTGGCCCCTGTGCTTCCTCAAGATGTTGGCCGTGTTCAGCTGTTCCTCTGTTCCTTTGCCGCTGCGCAGACAGCAGCACGGTGACGTGTGACGTAATGCTCGTTTGCTTGTTTCTTTTTTGGAAGTTCTATCCACTTGTTTGGCTTTTGGTAGCAATTTTCACCAGAATAGGGATTTTGTTTTGGGACGCTTACCTTTTTGGGTGCCTGACTCGGTCGATGGCAGACATAGAATGCTTCCAACCACACGGGGGTTTCTATAGGCCATTCCTCCCCATGCCTCTCTGAGGGAGCCAGGTTCTGGCTCGTGATCCCCGGGAGGCCCACAGACCTCCATATACATGACTGATGCCAAAGTCTGACATTAGCATATCAGCCTGGTAAAGCTCCGGAGAGCCTCTGGGTCTTGCCCAGAAACGGCGTTTCATTACATTCAAAGTGTTTTTTTTTTTTCTTCTTTGTTTATTATCCGATTTTGTTGTAACTTCTACATCCCGGAGAATGCATACCCTTCCATAATTATGTGAAGATAGAATTAAATTGGTCGACAAATAAATCAGTCATAACTGGCAAAACTTGGGACTATGAATTGTTTTTTTTTTTCACAGATTTCAAACTCTATTTTCCTTGTTTCTTTAGATTGTTTTGATGATTAGGGACCAGATTAGGTCTTTTTGACTAATATAAAGTATACCCTAAATACATCCCTTAAATCATCATCTTTATTATAATTATCCCTATACAATGGGGCCTCGACTTACGATGCTAATCCGTTCCCCGAGACGGATCGTAAGTCGAAATATCGTAAGTCGAAGCAATTTTTCCCATAAGAAATAAAGGGATTTGAATTAATCTGTTCCCCACCCTCCAAAATATTAACATACAAATACATTTTATACTGAATACAATGTTTTTTTCTAACTACAATACAGTACCAAAGTTTCTCTTACCTTTTTGGAGGGCTCTTGATGGCATATGGAAAATGGTGATGAGGGGGAAGGAGGAGAGTTGTTACTGTTTGGAAGGGGAGTCCCCTTCCATTATCACATCAGGCAGTGATGTTTTCTCTGGGGTACTCTCCTATGTTTTGCCTGAATACCACTAGGACCTGGTTGTGGTTCAGTGCTTGTTTGTCTCACTACAAATTTGTCAAGAGACATTTGTTTTTCCTTTCTTTTTAACATTAGTCTGTAATGATGCATCACAGTGTCATTGAATAGCTTAAGGCAACGACCTACTGCAGCTTGATTTGGGCGAGTCGTTTCAGCAAAGGTTTGCAATTCTTCCCATGCTGCACACATTTTCTTAATTATTGAGGAAGAGACATTCTCTACTGGCACATCCTCCCCTGAAGAAATTTCCTCAGCTGCCTCTTCTTGCTGCTCCTTTTGAAGGGCTTGGAGTTCTTCGGTGGTCAGTTCTTCGTTGTGTTCTTCCACCAACTCCTCCACATCAGCACCATCCAACTCCAAACCCAATTGCCGACCCAGAGAAACAATTTCCTCAACGAGAGGCACTTCAGGTTCAGGCTCAAACCCCTCAAAGTCTCGTTCTGCAACACATTCAGGCCACAGTTTTCTCCAGCCAGAGATCATGGTTCTTACAGTCACTTCTTGCCAGGCTTTGTCAACAAGTTTTAAAGCACTATAAATGTTAAAATGGTTTTTCCTGAGCTCTTTGAGGGTGAGGTTTGTGGCATCCGTCACTTCGACACATCTCCGGAAAAGTGCCCTCTCATAAAGTTTCTTAAAATTGGCAATGATTTTCTGGTCCATAGGCTGAAGTAGAGGAGTGGTGTTGGGAGGAAGGAACTTTATTGTAACCTAAATTCTTCATCCAATGAATCCTCCAAGCCTGGAGGATTGGCAGGAGCATTATCGAGGAGGAGCAGGGCCTAGAGTGGCAAACTGTTCTCCTGCAAATATTTTTTTATGGCAAGGCACACCACCATATTCACCCACTCCGTAAAAAATTGCCTAGTCACCCGTGCCTTAGCATTAGCTTTCCACATCACACACATTTTGTGTTTCTGCACATTATATTTTGTGAAAACCCTTGGATTTTTGGAATGATACACAAGTAAGGGTTTAATTTTCAAATCGCCACTCGCATTACCACACAATACAAGAGTAAACCGATCTTTCATAGGCTTGTGCCCAGGCAATGGCTTCTCCTCCTTGGTAATGTATGTTTTCTTTGGCAATCTTTTCCAGAATAGCCCTGTCTCGTCACAATTAAACACTTGTTGTGGTAGGTATGCCTCACTCTGCACAAAATCTTTAAATTCGCCAATGAATCTTTCAGCCGCTGGTTTGTCTGAGCTGGCAGCCTCCCTATGCCTCACAACACTATGAATTCCACTTCTTTTTCTAAATTTCTCAAACCATCCCCTGCTCGCCTTAAACTCTTTCACTTCTGCATCACTCGTTCCAGGGGTTTTCTTTAAAAGGTTTTCATGCCTTTAAACAAATGATGAAATTTAAAAGGTTTCTTGCCTTTTCACAAATGATGGCCTCCGAAACGCTATCACCCGCTAACTCTTTGTTGTGAATCCAAATTAATAATAACTGTTCAACATCCTCAAGTGTTTGTGTTTTATGTTTCGTGATTATTGATACGCCTTTTGCCACTTTAGCACTCATAATGTCCATTTTCTTAGCCAGTATGGTGGATATCGTTGATTGAGATTTGTTGTACTGCCTAGCCAGTTCACCTACCCGCACACCATTTTCATATTTACGAATGATCTCTTGTTTCTGCTCTATGGTCATTCTTACATGGGATCTCATATGTTGAGCCTTACCGCTGACTTTCCTGGGACTCATGGCGTGATATATAATAATTACTTTAATGTTCAGAATGCAAAACATCACCACAAAAGCGGAATTTCTTATAGGCGCGATTGTCACTAAGCGGGCAGCTGTAGTAAACTGAGGTAGGTCGGCCGCATGACCGGAACCACGCGCTCAGTCGACCCGAACGTGTACCAACAAATATCGGAAATTCGACGACACCATCGGATGTTGAGTCGCATTTTTCAATGAAATTTACATCGTAACTCAAAATTATCGTAAGTAGGGGCAATCGTATGTCGAGGTGCCACTGTGTGTATTTTTTTTTGGGGGGGGGGGGTATTTTTCCTTGACTACATTTCAACACATATTGACCTACTACTTTCACATATTCGAGTACGAATGCCAAACAATGTTTATTAAAACATACTAGTAAATTAATGAATTAGAACTAACTTATACATTGTCAATAACTTCAACTTCAATTATCTCTAAAACTAGAGTTTCAACATTGAGTCAGCTTCAAAAAATCCATTTTCTGACCAATTCTCACCATTTGTACATATAGTGTGTGCAGCTGTCTGTTCTACAATCCTATTAGAATGGATTTTTCATAAGCTCTAAATGTTTTGAGTTATAAATTTTGCTAATCTGAATTTGGTGCATATTTCGAATGCCATATTGATGATTTTTTCTGGGGGGAGCCCCTACGGCTTCCCGGAGCTATCCATGGCTGATATAGATACCCTAACTATTTTGCATCAGTCGAAGTGGGTGGAGTTCTAGGCCTACCGGGGACCATGAGCTAGAACCTGGCCCCCTCAGAGAGGCACGGGGAGCAATGGCCCATAGAAATTCACATGTGATTTGGAGCATTCTATATCTGCCATTGACCGGGACAGGCACCCAGAAAGGTAAACGCCACAAAACAAACCCCTATTCTGGTTAACAACAAAAATTGACAAACGAGTGGACAGAACTCCCCCAGGAAAACGAACTAACAAGCATGATGTCACACGAGCCGCGCCGCATGTCTGCGCAGCTCCCCCCTCCCCGGGAGGGGGGAAGGGGAGCCCCAGACCCCCGCGCCGGCTATCCCCGCCCCAGTTCCTCGGCTGATGGGATCATGCACGGTCGTGTGGCTCCAGCTCCGGTCTTGTTTCTGTGCTGTGACTTGTTTGCAGTGCTGCTCTTACGGTGGTCTTGTGAGCTGGGAGTAGTATTCTCAGGTACTCGGGCTGCATGTGCTTAGGGTCACCTTCCCTGAGTGCCCTGTAAGTACCGCCCTTGGGGCTTGGGGTTGCCTTCCACAAGTCACCTTGGGTCTACCTCTGTTGGCTTTTCGCTGCTTGGCGTTTGGCCGCCCCGAGTATTTGGGAGTTTTCCTCCCTTGTTTACCTTGGGGTAAGTGGTAGTTATAGCACTGGTGGGGCGCAGGGTACTGCGTAGCTAGTTTTCACCTATAACAGCGGCCGGCTCTGTTCCCTCTGGGTATGTTGTCCACTTGGGTGGTTTTTCTTTTATATTTGTTTTTGCCTGGTAGGGGGGGTCTGCCTTGTTTCCCCTTCCCCTTATATTAGGTTCGTTTGTGTGGTGGCACCCCCCTGCTTCTCCCTCACAGGTGGACACGTCCCGTGGGTTCAGCTTTAGCAGTTTGCTTGGTAGTTTGGGGCGCCGGTTAGCAGTGCCCTGCCTGGGATAACCCTTAGCAGACCCAGTCTAGAGGCCCTGGTAAACCACCCGGGGGGCTCTCGGGTTCGATTGTGGAGGCCCTTGCGTCCCCTCTCGCTTTGTGCGAGTTGAGGGTTGCTCTGTCCCTTTGTCTCAGGGTGACTCCTTGTTTTTGCCTCCGCCATGCTGCCTGTTGGGTCGGTGACACATTCGACCCTGAGTCCTGCGAGCTTTGTTGCTTGTTCGTGACTCCATTCACCCAGTCTGCTGATGAATTCCCATGGGTGCAGGCAGCTCGCGCGTTGCAGGGTAGGTTGTTGCAACGCGCTCAGGTTTGTCGCTTCCCCGGACGCCCCGATGCTGCCCCGCTTGTGTAGGGACACAGACTTGGGGGTTTTGGTCGCTTCGACCTTGGTTCTTCCACGCCCCCTTGTTTTTCCCCCTCCTGCTTACGGCCCCTACGCATCTGTAGGCTTCGGGGTCGGGGCGGGGCTAGAAGTTCTGAGACTTGGGCAGTTTCAGGGGTTGCCTTGTCCGGGGTAGCTGCGAAGGCATTCGAGTCTGTTCCTCCGGCCGATGCTCCGGGGTCTGACCAGTGGGCCCCTTCTCTTCCAGCTCTCTCGGCTGCCCCGGCTATTTCTTGTGGGGCCAGGGCTTTTTAGGTCGACTCGGCCCCGGGGCCTGGTGTAGAGGCTCCTGGGGTTGGGGAGGAGCGGCCTTGGGGGGCTTTCTTGAGGTTATCTTGAGATGATTTCGGGGCTTTTAGTGTCCCCGTGGCCCGGTCCTCGACCAGGCCTCCACCCCCAGGAAGCAGCCCGTGACAGCTGACTAACACCCAGGTACCTATTTTACTGCTAGGTAACAGGGGCATAGGGTGAAAGAAACTCAGCCCATTGTTTCTCGCCGGCGCCTGGGATCGAACCCAGGACCACAGGATCACAAGTCCAGCGTGCTGTCCGCTCGGCCGACCGGCTCCCCGGTTGGAGCTTTGTGCTCCATTGCGCCCCGCCTGGATTCCGTCCTTCTGAACAGGGCTTACTGTGGCGAGGAGTGGGGTTTTTCTTTCCCCCCTCTGCGTACGATTTGGGCTTGGGTTCTGCTCCTCCCCGGGTTCGGTTCCGTGTCCCTGGGGTTCCTTCGGTTCCGTCTTCCGGAGTTTTTTGGCTAACCGCATTTCTTCGTCTGCGGTGCCGTTGGCCTTTGCGGCTAACCTCCTGCGTGTCCCGGAACTTGTAGCAGTTTTGGGCTACTTGTAGCAGTTTTGGGCTACTTGTCGCCGGTGGCATTCCTTCTCACCTTGTGGGGCGCCTTGTAGTTGGTTGGGCTACTTCTCGCCCTGTTGGGCTACTTTTCTTTCGCGTCCTGCTCATGCGCCGTGAGTTTGTTTTGGTTCCAGGCGGTGTGCACACTGTTGTGCATCCATTTCTCTCGGGGGGGCTTCGCCTCTTGCTCTTTTCTTCATCCAATCCGTGCCCCGTTGCTTGGGGGTTGTCTGGGGTGCGGCTGTACTCACCTAGTTGTGTTGTGGGGGTTGAGCTCTGGCTCTTTGGTCCCGCCTCTCAACCGTCGATCAACAGGTGTACAGATTACTGAGCCTATTGGGCTCTATCATATCTACACTTGAATCTGAGTATGGAGTCAGCCTCCACCACATCACTTCCTAATGCCTTCCATTTGTCAACCACTCGGACACTACAACAGTTCTTTCTACTATCTTTGTGGCTCCTTTGGGCACTCAGTTTCCACCTGTATCCCCTTGTGCGTGTGCCCCTTGTGTTACATAGCCTGTCTATCTACCCTCTCAACTCCCTGCGTTCTAGGGTGGGGAGCCTCCTTCGCCGCTCCCCTCCTCTCCAGCAAGGGCGCCCTGGCCACCTCCGGCGGCTACAGACTCGAAAGTTTGCGTCATGGCCTTTCAGCGCCTATGTTCTGCAGGTGAGTTGGTGCGGTTTGGAGTTTCCTTCGTCCTGACGCTGTTTTTGGACGTAGGCATGGGTGTACGTACGTACTTGTGACGGTGGTCCGTATCACCCGAGGTGCCTGCTGCAGGGCTATTAGCCCATATTGGGCTGCTCTTGTTCTCTCCACCTGATTCCTTCCTCGGTTCACGGGTGTCTGCGGGTGGCCTTTTGGCCCTTTCGAGGCGACCCCTGCCTGTACACCTGCCCGTCTCCTATGCTTGTCTAACCTGGCTTGAGTTCGGGGCCCCGCCTCCACCTTGTTCCACGGTGCAACAGTGGGGGTGCCTGTTTGGTGGTACGTTTCCTGTGTCGAGGGTGTTGTGTAATTACCTAAGTGTAGTTACAGGATGAGAGCTACGCTCGTGGTGTCCCGTCTTCCCAGCACTCTTTGTCATATAATGCTTTGAAACTACTGACGGTCTTGGCCTCCACCACCTTCTCCCCTAACTTGTTCCAACCGTCTACCACTCTGTTTGCGAAAGTGAATTTTCTTATATTTCTTCGGCATCTGTGTTTAGCTAGTTTATATCTATGACCTCTTGTTCTTAAAGTTCCAGGTCTCAGGAAATCTTCCCTATCGATTTTATCAATTCCTGTTACTATTTTGAATGTAGTGATCATATCACCTCTTTTTCTTCTGTCTTCTAGTTTTGGCATATTTAATGCCTCTAACATCTCTTCGTAGCTCTTGCCCTTCAGTTCTGGGAGCCACTTAGTAGCATGTCTTTGCACCTTTTCCAGTTTGTTGATGTGTTTCTTAAGATATGGGCACCACACAACCGCTGCATATTCTAGCTTTGGCCTAACAAAAGTCGTGAACAATTTCTTTAGTATATCGCCATCCATGTATTTAAAAGCAATTTTGAAGTTAGAAAGCGTGGCATAGGCTCCTCGCACAATATTCTTTATGTGGTCCTCAGGTGATAGTTTTCTATCTAGAACCACCCCTAGATCTCTTTCTTTATCAGAATTCTTTAAAGATTTCTCACATAATATATAGTTTGTGTAGGGTCTGTGTTCTCCTATTCCACATTCTATAACATGGCATTTATTAACATTAAATTCCATTTGCCAAGTGGTGCTCCATATACTTATTTTGTCCAGGTCATCTTGAAGGGCATGACAATCATATAAGTTTCTTATCCTTCCTATTATCTTAGCATCATCAGCAAACATGTTCATATAATTCTGTATACCAACTGGTAGATCATTTATGTAGACAATAAACATCACTGGTGCAAGAACTGAACCCTGTGGTACTCCACTTGTGACATTTCTCCAGTCCGATACATTGCCTCTGATCACAGCTCTTATTTTTCTATCAGTCAGAAAATTTTTCATACATGTTAGAAGCGTACCTGTCACTCCAAATATTTTCCAGTTTCCAGAACAACCTCTTATGTGGAACTCTGTCGAAAGCCTTTTTAAGGTCCAGATAGATGCAGTCAACCCAACCATCTCCTTCCTGTAATATCTCTGTTGCTCGATCATAAAAACTGAGTAAATTCGATACACAGGATCTTCCAGATCGAAAACCATACTGTCTGTCTGATATTATATCATTTCTCTCCAGGTGTTCTACCCATTTAGTTTTAATTATTTTTTCCAATATTTTGACTATTACACTTGTCAATGATACCGGTCTATAATTAAGGGGGTCTTCCCTGCTTCCACTCTTGTAAATTGGAACTATGTTAGCCTTTTTCCACACATCAGCTACAACTCCTGTAAACAGGGATGCCTGAAAAATCAGTTGAAGAGGAATGCTGAGCTCAGGTGCACATTCTCTCAGAACCCATGGTGAAACTCCATCTGGACCAACTGCTTTGTTCTTATTTAGCTCCTTGAGCATTTTTTCCACTTCGTCTCTAGACACCTCTATGTGCTCTATGTTGTTCTCTGGAATTCTTATTGTATCCGGTTCCCTGAAGATTTCATTTTGTACAAACACACTTTGGAAGTTTTCGTTTAATGTTTCACACATTTCCTTTTCATTTTCCGTGAATCTATTTCCCATTTTAAACCTCTGAATATTTTCCTTTACCTGCAATTTGTTGTTTATGAATTTATAGAATAGCCCTGGTTCTGTTTTACATTTGTCTGCAATTCCTTTTTCAAAATTTCTTTCTGCCTCTCTCCTCACTGCCGTGTAGTTGTTTCTCGCATCTTTGTATCGCTGGTATGTTTGGGGGTTTGGCCTCTTCCTGTATTGATTCCATTTTTGTGTCTTTTGGTCTCTGGCCCTCTCGCACTTTCTGTTGAACCAATCCTGTTTCCTAGTTCTGCTTCTCTGTTTTGGTATAATTTTTTTGTGCCTTATCATATATTTCAAATGTGCCTTATCATATATTTCAATATATATTTCATATATTTTGTGCCTTATCATATATGTCAAACAGGACTCAGCGAGTAACGGTCAACCATATAAAATCTAGTCCAAGTGCAGTTAAAAGCTCTGTACCTCAGGGTACAGTCCTTGCACCGCTGCTTTTCCTTATTCTCATATCAGATATAGACAAAAATACAAGTCACAGCTTCGTATCATCCTTTGCAGATGACACAAAAATCAGTATGAAAATTACCTCGGCTGAAGACATTGAAAAACTTCAAGCTGATATTAATAAAGTTTTCGACTGGGCATCAGAAAATAACATGATGTTTAACAGTGATAAATTCCAGGTACTCAGGTACGGTAAAAATGAGGACCTTAAACATAATACAGAGTACAAAACACAATCAAATGTGCCCATAGTAGGAAAACAGCATGTAAAGGATTTGGGAATAATGATGTCTGACGACCTAACGTTTAGGGAGCATAACCAAGCAAATATTGCGACAGCCAGAAAAATGATAGGATGGATTACGAGAACTTTCAAATCCAGGGATCACATCACAATGCTTGTACTCTTCAAGTCACTTGTGCTGTCCCGTCTTGAGTACTGTTCAGTACTCACTTCCCCCTTCAGAGCAGGAGAGATTGCTGAAATAGAGGGAATACAGAGAACATATACAGCACGTATAGACGCGATAAAGCACCTAAATTATTGGGATCGTCTCAAAGCTCTCCAAATGTACTCACTAGAAAGAAGACGAGAGAGATATCAAATAATATACACCTGGAAGATACTGGAGGGCCAGGTCCCAAATCTACACAGTAAAATAACAACGTACTGGAGTGAACGATATGGAAGAAAATGCAGAATAGAACCAGTGAAGAGCAGGGGTGCCATAGGCACAATCAGAGAACACTGTATAAACATCAGAGGTCCACGGTTGTTCAACGTCCTCCCAGCAAGCATAAGAAATATTGCCGGAACAACCGTGGACATCTTCAAGAGGAAACTAGATTTATTCCTCCAAGGAGTTCCGGACCAGCCGGGCTGTGGTGGGTATGTGGGCCTGCGGGCCGCTCCAAGCAACAGCCTAGTGGACCAAACTCTCACAATTCAAGCCTGGCCTCGGGCCGGGCTTGGGGAGTAGAAGAACTCCCAGAACCCCATCAACCAGGTATCAACCAGGTTTCACAAAACTTGACATACATCTCATTCACTTCCTTGCCTAGCAACAAGTCTGTCCAATTATACTCACTAAAATTTTTCTAAGGTTGCCATAATGTCCTCTCCTAAAATCAGGTTTTTCAATTGCATCGACCGTCATATTTTCTTCCAGATTATAATGCATTGCATACTTTATTCCCAAAAAGACATGGTCACTTTTACCCAAGGGAGGAAGGTACTGAATGTCAAATATTTCTTCCTCCTTCCTGGTAAATATCAAATCTAGCATGGAGGGAACGTCCCCTTCCCTCATCCTCGTAGCTTGTTTAACATGTTGATACAAGAATGTTTCCAGGATGTGGTCTACAAATTTACAGGTCCAGAAATCTTCTGTTTTAGCTTCATATGCTTCCCAGTCTATGGATTCCAAGTTGAAGTCGCCGACTATCAACAGCCGTGAACTATCGTTATCCGCTCTTGCTATGATCTCTCATTATTGTTATAAGACCTTCTCGTTTACTATCTAGCTCCTCCTTTGACCATGTGCTGCTTAGCGGTGGACTATATGCATTTATGATCATTAGTTTATCATCTTCATGGCAGATCTCTAGTGCTATTATGTCAACTTCTTGTGGATTGGTAGTCATTATTTCGTTCACCTTTAAGTGTTCTTTCACCAGCACAGCAACGCCACTGCCTTTCCTAATTTTTCTGTCACGTCTCCAAATTGAGTAGCCCCTTGGGAATATGACCTCATTTAAAATAACATCTTCAAGTTTTGTCTCCGTGAGTGCAACAATGTCTGGTGTCTGCAGCTGTACTACATCATTTAACTCCAGTATCTTTGATCTTACTCCATCTATGTTGGTGTATGCAATCTTCAGGAACTTGTTCCCCCTCATCTTATTTTTCACTCCCCCTTTCTCTAATGATTTTGTTGGTTTACCTTTATGTACCACTTTACTGGTCTGCCTACCCCTATCACTTTGTAGAAAAAAAGAATTGATTTCTTCATTCCTGCTCTCATTTAAACGTTTTGCCTCAGCGAGGTAATATTGATTATTGACCAACTTGTTTAACTGCTGATATCAATCATGTATATACTGTACTTAAAGAAAATTATAGTCGTCTGCTTATTTAGTTAAAATTCCTTCTGCTGTTGTGTTGCATTTTCTGCTGTTCCATCCATCATGTAATTATCATCATTCACTTTTTCTTTTTTCCTTTTTTTTCAGATCAGTTTATGCTTTTGATCTCAATTAGTATTAAGTTTTAGTCTAAGTGTTTTTCCCCACACCTTGCTCGAAATGCTGCGCATATTAGTTGCTTCAGGCATTATATCTACTAGCACTATCTAGAAATCCAACATTGTGTTTGTAACTCATTTTCAATGTATGTACCTTTACCTGAATAAACATCTTGTACTTCTTCAGGCAGTGAATGAAAAATTATCCTTTTAAGTATACAGTATCTTATCAAGATATATTACTTAATAATTTTGTGTAATTTCAGGTGTTTTCCTTCTCACCACCTTACTTCTCAATGTCATACAGCGTTCAACAACGCCCAAGATCATATTTGTCTCATCAGAGTCTCATAAGCTTGTATCCTTGGAGGATTTAAGCCTCTTCAGTCCAAGACAATCAAGAGAATTGAAGACATTTGCTGACCATGTGAAGATCTATGGTCTCTCTAAACTAGCCCTTCATCTCTTTGCTCAGTATCTTACACTAACTCAACCAGGTAATTTGTTTTTTAACTAATGATTTTATAAAACCAGAAATTGGGCTCACCCAATTTCTGAGTGAGCCCTGATGGCTTCCTAAAGCTTCCATCTCCGATGTAGGTGTCATCTACTAGGTGCTATCAGTCGCAGAGTTCTTCGACCTACTGGGCATCAAGAACTAGAACCTGGCCCCATTCACAGAGGGTGCAGAGAGCCATGGCATTCATATATCAAGTTATTTATTTATGTCACCACAAAGGTAGGTACCCAGAAAGTCAGCAAATCAAAACAAACCACAGCTGGATGCCTCTGAGATCTGTAGCCTCAAAAACTGCCATAGTATTCCCCAATTATGTAAACAAATGAGCGAAAATGTCATAAATTTAGCATCCGCTTGTTCTCTCCACCCTCCATCTTGTTTGGGGGGGGAGGCTCTGGAGCCAGATTCACGAAACAGTTACGCAAGTACAGTACTGTACTTACGAACCTGTCTATTGTTTCTCAATCTTTTATGGCTTTGTTTACAATTATTAAACCGTTAATGAGCTCCGAAGCACCAGGAGGCTGTTTATAACAATAACAGTTGATTGGGAAGTTTTCATGCTTGTAAACTGTTTATTAAATGTAACCAAAGCCGTCATAGATTGAGAAAAGATGTACACGTTCGTAAATACTTGCGTAACTGCTTCGTGAATCAGGCCCCTGGATTGCAAGCCACTTCGCCGTCAGTTCGACAAATGATGTAATAGACCCAACTCCCTTAGGGAGGAGGGAGTTAGGGAAGGACTGGGACTCACCCAGAAATTGGTATTTCATTACATTCAATGCTGGCTTTCTAGGGGGGAGCGCTCTCTGGCTTCTTGAAGCTAATTACCCATGAAGAAGGAAACAAATGGGCATGCACCAGGAAGGAGGGAGTTCCACAGGAATCAGAACGAAGAAGAGACAACCGGCTGTGAGAGCTGACCCAAGGGCGCTGAGGTCCAGAATATTTCCGTTCTTAGAGATGTTGGTAACACTAACTCATTCACATCTGCCCAGTCATCCTCTAACTTGAGTTTCTAGGACAGAATTTACGGTAAAGCAGTTGATTATCCAAAGTTGGGAAATCTGGGATGGAATCATTCTTGAGATGAGCTTGAAAAAACAAGGGTTTTAACCCCTCAACTGCTCGGCTTCCAAATATGGCACCCTCCTTAGTGCGCAGGAAATAAATTCTCTGGAAAAAATTCTTTGTTTTTTGAAAGTGTCAAAAACCCTTCCCTGAGTATGGATATGTTAACAAAAAGTCAAAATTGTACTTACTTTGGCTGCTATGGGGTCCGTAAGTTCGCGCAGGACGTCATCAATCCCTGGTTGTCCGTGGCGTACGCTCCCGGGGGCCAGCAGGGCACCCGGGGCAAGATGCGCTGAATGCCATGAATATATATTTGTTCATTTCTTGCGCACAGTTCCAAATACATTTTATTAGTTTTTTTATGCCAATCCTATGTATAATGAACACATACACTATACAGTATTATGGCAGTAGAACATCTGTTTTGTCCGAAGACATTGTGTTACGTGCATGACACGTGTGTACACATATCCAGCATATGTTTGCATTGTATCATGCTAATTTATGTATATATGTACAATCTATTTACACACTGTACAGTATCACACACTATATACATTCAACATCAACACACTCAGAACACTGCGAGAGTGAGCTGCCACACCAAGCCAGTCCTCCCTCACTCCAACATCTTACTCGCCAACAGTGCTCCTCCCACCATACTGTTATTGTTTTTATTACACTATTTCCACACGTTTTGTATTCGTATCTACATGTTTTATTCACCAGAACTATGCAAGTAAGCCGGTATTGTGTGTGAACAGTAGCCACCATACACTGCATTGAGAAATCACACAGCAGCCAGCAGACAACGCTGTGATTACGATGTCACCTCCCTCACCAAAATAGCTCCTCCCAACATACTTCTGCTGCTGTTATTGCACTATATACACACACATTGTATATACCCATGTATATACAATGTGTTCAGTGCCTTGGCGCCTACCCAAGCCCTCGCTCGATGTGTTTACGGACGCGTCGCCTCTTGGCTGGGGCTTTGTGACCAGTGCTCACCAGGCCAGCCACGGTCAATAGGGTCCATCCTTCTGTTGGGCTCACAGCATGGTGCGGGAGTTCGCGGCTGTGTGGATGTCGCTCCGGAGAATTCGGTTCACTCGCGGATCGACATTCAGGCTCCATTCGGACTGTTCCCTGGTGGTTCATTGCTGGAACCGACAGGGTCCCATGTGGTCCTTGGCACTTTGGGGCTTGTCGCTTCGGGTGACCAATTGCGGTTGATGCCTTTCGGCAGGACTGGTCTAGGTGGGGTTACCTGTACCTCTTTCCCCCAGTCCAGTTGTTGCTTCGGGTTCTGGCTCGTTTGGAGTTTTACCACGGGAAAGTCGTCCTTCTGGCCCCTTGGTGGCCGGCCCAGCCTTGGTTTCAGGTGCTTCTTGCTTGGTGTCTGAACCTAGTGCTTTTTCCGCAGCCCCGCCTCTTTCAGCAGATCATACCCAGTCCAATACTATGCTGGTTCGATCTACTCCTCCACTCTTTGTGTCTGATCTTTTTGACACTGGTGTATCACCACTTGTATGGTGATCAGATGGCTTCTTTGATGGTGTCCCACCTGCGAGCTTCGTCTCGGCAACAGTATGAAGTTTCCTGGTGTTCTTTTCGCCATTTTTTGTCTCTTCATAGGTTGTCTTCTATTTCTGATTGGGTTGTTTTGTCCTTTCTTTCTTGGCTTTTTCAGGAAAGTCATTTGATGCAGAATACTCTCGTCTCGACTCGTATCGTGCAGTGCTGGTCGAGCCGCTTCAGCATGTGTTCTGGGTAGATGTTACTTCCGTCCCATTCTGTAAGCTTTCTTGTGCTTTGTTTCACCTCCGGCCTGCTCATGCACAGCCTGAGCTGTCCTGGTCCTTGGACAGGGTGCTCTCTTTTTTTTTTCTCTTCCCCTCGGTTTGTGGTGGCCTTTTCGGTTCAAGATTGTTTTTCCAAAGCTCTGTTTCTGTTGGCATTGGTCTCTGGGGTTGGGTTGGTGAGCTTCATGCTCTCCTCTGGCGCAGGGGTTTCTGCTCCTTCGGTCCTTGTAATCTGTTTGTTCGATTGAAGTCGTCTCCTTTTCTGGGGGGAGCCCCTACGGCTCCCCGGAGCTATCCATGGCTGATATGGATATTCTAACTACTTTGCATCAGTCGATGTGGGTGGAGTTCTAGCCTACCGGGGACCACGAGCCAGAACCTGGCCCCCTCAGAGAGGCACGGGGAGCAATGGCCCATAGAATGCACATGTGATTTGGAGCATTCTATATCTGCCATCGACCGGGACAGGCACCCAGAAAGGTAAGCGCCACAAAACAAACCCCTATTCTGGTTAACAACAAAAATTAATAAACGAGTGGACAGAACTCCCCAAAAGAAAAACGAGTAAACTAGCATGACGTCACACCAGCCGCGCCGCATGTCTGCGCAGCTCCCCCCCTCCCCGGGAGGGGGAAGGGGAGCCCCAGACCCCCGCGCCGGCTATCCACACCTCAGTTCCTCGGCTGATGGGATCGTGCATGGTCGTGTGGCTCCAGCTCCAGTCTTGTCTCAGCGCTGTGAATTGTTTTTCAGTGCTGCTCTTACGGTGGTCTTGTGAGCTGGGAGTATTATTCTCAGGTACTCGGGCTGCATGTGCTTAGGGTCGCCTTCCCTGAGTGCCCTGTAAGTACCCCCCTTGGGGCTTGGGGTTACCTTCCACAAGTCGCCTTGGGTCTACCTCTGTTGGCTTTTCGCTGCTTGGCGTTTGCCGCCCTGAGGGTTTGGGGTTTTACTCCTTGTTACCTTGGGGTAAGTGGTAGTTATAGCACTGGTGGGCGCAGGGCACTGCGTTGCTAGTTTTCACCTATTACAGCGGCCGGCTCTGTTCCCTCTGGGTACGTTGTCCACTTGGGTGGTTTTTCTTTTCTTTTTGTTTTTGCCTGGTAGGGGGGTCTGCCTTGTTCCCTTAATTAGGATCGTTTGTGTGGTGGCACCCCCTGCTTCGCCCTCGCGAGTGGACACGTCCCGTGGGTTCAGCTTTTAGCAGATTGTTTGGTAGTTTGGGTAGCCGGTTAGCAGTGCCCTGCCTGGGATAACCCTTAGCAGACCCAGTCTAGGGGCCCTGGAAAACCCCGCGGGGGCTCTCGGGTCCGATGGAGGAGTCCCTTGCGTCCCCTCTCGCTGTGTGCGAGTTTGAGGGTTGCTCTGTCCCCTTGTCTCATTGTTTTTGCCTCCGTCATGCTGCCTGTTGGGTCGGTGACACATTCGACCCTGAGTCCTGCGAGCTATGTTGCTTGTTTGTGACTCAATTCACCCAGTCTGCTGCTGAATCAATTCGGTGCAGGCAGCTCGTGCGTTGCAAGGTAGGTTTAGGTTATTGCAACGCGAGCAGGCTCTTGCTTCCCCGGACGCCCCGCGGCTGCCCGCTTTGTGTATAGGGACCCGACTTGGGTGTTGGTCGCTTCGGCCTTGGTTCCGCCCGCACCCCCTTGTTCTTCCCCTTTAGTGGTTCATTCTGCCCCCCCCCTACTTCCGGCCCCCAAGCGTCTGAGGGCTTTGGGTCGGGGTGGGGATTAGAGGTTTCTGAGACTCGGGCAGTTTCGGGGGTTGCCCCGTCCGGGGGGGCTACGGAGGCATTCGAGTCTGTTCCTCCTGCCGATGCTCCGGGTCTGACCAGTGGGCCCCTTCTCTTCCAGCTTCTCGGCTGCCCCGGCTTTTTCTTGTGGGGCCGGGGCTTTGGAGGTCGACTCGGCCCCGGGCCTAGTGTAGAGGCTCCTGGGGTTGGGGAGGAGCGACCTTGGGGGGCTTTGTGCTCCATTGCGCCCCGCCTGGATTCCGTCCTTCTGAGCGGGGCTTACTGTTGCGAGGAGTGGGGTTTTTCTTTCCCCCCTCTGCGTACGATTTGGCTTGGGTTCTGCTCCTCCCCGGGTTCGGTTCCGTGTCCCTGTGGTTCCTTCGGTTCCGTCTTCCGGAGTTTTTTCGGCTAACCGCATCTCTTCGTCTGCGGTGCCGTTGGCCTTTGCGGCTTCCTCCTGTGTGTCCGGAACTTGTAGCAGTTTTAG
>WNGS01028583.1:1950732-1971912 GCA_020271785.1 Procambarus virginalis | reverse complement strand
CAAGAGGGAAAAGAAAACGCAGGACCAAAACCAAAATGCCACAAGCGTGCAAGGCCACAACCACAAGTGCAGCCGACAGGGAAGGAACCTGCATAAGGAGCCGCCCCGCACCAACCCCCGGCAGAAGGGCAGGAGCGAAGACTCAGGAAAAGGAGCAAAAGCGCCCACAGGAAAACGAGGAGCGCCGAGACAGCGCGAAGAGGAGATACATGCACAAAAGAACCAGAAGGCCAAACATCCAGAAACTGCCGGGAAGAGGACCCACAAGCCCTAGAAAGGACCGGAGGGAAGCTCAACCGAATGACGACAGACGTACCAGAAAAAGGAAAAGAGCTGACTGGGGTTAGCAAGACACAGAATTGCACTTTCACCACTCTCTCATTATTCCTGCACCTTACATTCTCCGCCGCACACGTACATGTACGTTACAGGAGATGAAGGAGGAGGGGCCCACTGGAAGTTGTCAAGGAAAACCCAGCGCAAAGCGCCGCCAGAGTAGCAGGCGCCAGCCCCGTCCAGGAGAGGAGCAGCCGTGTCATCGCCGGCTGACATTCTGTCTATGGTGGTGGGTGCCAGAAGCCATGGAGCGGGATCCGGGCGACAAGGAAGAAAGATGTCGTTGACGGGTGTCACGAACCCCAACAGATGATCAAATGCAGTATATGGCCGCTAGGACTGACCTGCGCAGGTCGGCTGACTGACATGTCAACTGTCACACAGTGGGTGTTGAACCCCCTCTAGATTCTATCCGCTTTCTCCTTTCCCACGCAATTGGGTGCAGCAACCAAGGCTACCCCAAAACAGTCCCAAACCTTCGAAAACCAAAGCAGCAAACAAAGAACGAAGGCACAAAAACTCCGTCGCAACCGAGATCAAAAGTCATGCAGAACCCCAAGAAGAGGGGACATGACTGAGAAGGCCCGTCCTGGAAAAAGGTGCGAAGACTGTAGAAACACCCACCGACAGGACGGAAACAGAAACAACGGGCACGCTGGACAAGGAAACCCGAGCCCAGGGAGGGACCGATGCCCACAAGCACGTGCGGAACGGGGGACGGAAAAACCCCACGCCACAAAAACCGTACCTCTTGGGCTGTCATAGGATTGGCTTGCAGAAGGTGTAGAGGCGCTTGGGACTGTTCCTGGGTCTTGCACCTTGGTTTCTGCTGCTAGCTTTCGGTATCAATGTTCCTTCTGTGCCGTTTCGCAAGCTGTATCGTGCATTGTTTCACCTCCGGCCTGTTTCTGCACTGCCTGTGCTGTCCAGGTCTTTGGACTGGGTGCTCTCCTGTTTTTCTTCTCCTTGGTGGTTGTGGCTCCTCGGGGCCAGGTTTGCTTTGCCTCGGCTCTTTTGGCATTGGCCTCTGGGGGTCGTGTGGCAGTGCTTCATGCCCTTCTCAGGCGCAGTGGTTTCTTGGCTCCTATGATCTTGGTCATAGTTTTCTTCGTCTGTGGCCGTTCTCCCTTTTTCTGGCGAATGTTGTGCCTGCTGCTTTCCGGAGGGGCCATTTTGGTTGTTTTCTTGACTTCGTGCTGAGGAGTGGTTCACCGACCGCCTCCCGGGTATGTCCCCTTGTTTTCTTAGGTAGTCTTTGGTGAGGTAGCTCCGGGGAGCCGTAGGGGCTCCCCCCAAAAAACCAGCGTTGAATGTAATGAAACGCCATTTTCTGGGTGAGTCCCGGAGGCTCCCCGGCATCCCTCCCGCCCTCCGGTCGGCGGTTTTTCGTGGTTTTGATATCCAGCCTCGGAACTGAGGTGTGGATAGCCGGCGCAGGGGTCTGGGGCTCCCCCTTCCCCCTCCCGGGAGGGGGAGCTGCGCAGACATGCGGCGCGGCTGGTGTGACGTCATGCTAGTTTACTCGTTTTTCTTTTGGGGAGTTCTGTCCACTCGTTTGTTAATTTTTGTTGTTAACCAGAATAGGGGTTTGTTTTGTGGCGCTTACCTTTCTGGGTGCCTGTCCCGGTCGATGGCAGATATAGAATGCTCCAAATCACATGTGCATTCTATGGGCCATTGCTCCCCGTGCCTCTCTGAGGGGGCCAGGTTCTGGCTCGTGGTCCCCGGTAGGCTAGAACTCCACCCACATCGACTGATGCAAAGTAGTTAGAATATCCATATCAGCCATGGATAGCTCCGGGGAGCCTCCGGGACTCACCCAGAAAATGGCGTTTCATTACATTCAACGCTGTTTTTTTTTCTGGTGAAGAATGAGACGGCAGCTTTCTGGAGGGGCCCTTGGGTCATTGATGCTTGGTTGGTCAGGCCGGGGGTAATTACCTAAGTGTAATTACCTAAGTGTAGTTACAGGATGAGAGCTACGCTCGTGGTGTCCCTTCTTCCCAGCACTCTGTCATCATGGGTGCATCATGTATTGTGTCTGGTTGTGGCTTTTTGCTGTTATCTGTGCACTTCCGCCACAGTGGTCGGGGGGACACGATTTGGGTTGGTCAGGTTTCCCTCATTCTTTGTTCCAGGGCTCGGGTCTCTCAGGTCGTTTGCAGGGATATTAAGTCTAGCCAGCGTGTGGTCTATCCTCGTGCCCATAACATTTGTCAGTTTGCTGCTTTGGCTGCCATGTTTGGCAACATGTCTTGGGCCGACATTCGGGCACGGGATTTTGAAGGTCGAACAGTATCCTGGCCGCCCGTTATTTGGTCAACATTCCTGGTCCAGGTTGTTTCTGTGTGGCTTTGGGTCGCAAGTTGCAGCCAGTTGTCTCGACTTTGAGTTAAGGAGCGCGAGGTGACTGCCTCCTTGTTAAGTCCCTCTTTTACTTACCTTTGATTATATAGCTCCAGGGAGCCAATGGGGCTCCCCACAGAAAAGCAGCATTGAATGTAATGAAATGCCATTTTCTGGGTGAGTCCCAGAGGCTCACTGACACCCTCCCTCCCTCCCTCCCACTAGTCGGCAGTTTCATTTTAGATTTGATGCCTCCAAGCTGTTGGTGAGAGTATCCGGCATGGGGGTCTGGGGCTACCTCCTACTCCCCCTGGGGAGAGGAGGGGAGGGGAGGGCTACGCAGGCAAGTTGCACGGCAGCGGTGTATGATGTTTGCTTGTTTCCTTGGGTGTTGGGGGAGTTCAGCCTCTCTGTTCGATTTTGTTTGCAATTTTCTTGCCAAGTGGGGTTTATTTTGTTATGCTTACCTTTCTGGGTGCCTAACCCCAGTCGATGGCAGTCATGGAATGCCCCCAACCATATGGGGGTTTCCATAGGGAAATTGCTCCCTGTGCCTCTCTGAGGGGGCCAGGTTCTGGCTTGTGGTCCCCGGTTAGCTGAACGCCAATTGACTGATGCCCCAGGCTAATATATTGCATATCAGTCTGATAACTCCAGGAAGCCTCCGGGGTTCACTCGGAAAATAGCATTTCTTTACATTTAACGCTAGCATTTTACCAAAGAAAACAAATTATCCAGGCCACTACAGCTAAAGTACAACAGATAGAGACTTTTTGCTTAAATTTTTGTGCTTCCTATGTGTTAATTAACAATTTCAGGGGATAAAATACTGTTTTATATACAATTAATTATTTTGGAGCAGCACTGGAATGTCATTTTAAAAGGTGCTCAGTGCAGGGATTAAGGAGGTATACTCATTCAGTATTATATTAGTCTGTACTGTGCTGCTATAGCTAAGGCTGTGATATAATCTCATTACATTATTTAGCTATCATCACCTTGTCTTGTTATACCTGTGCTAATATAATATTAGCTAAAGATAATAAGACATTAGGGCCATGCCATAAAGTGTATTCTCTGCCCTTCTTACACTTAAGGTTTAAAAATACTCCTAGGCATGTGTTTCAGTTTATCGGATGGTTTTCAGTTCTTTGAGTATCCTAGGTCCTTATTTCATGCCCTCAGGTATGTGTAATCCATCTCAGTGTCTTGCATTTCTCATGTGTGTGTGTGTGCCTTCACTTCCCAGGTGTGTTCTTATGGGTTCTCGCTGGAGGCTTCACTATGTCGCATCCCAGTTAAATGCATATGTTCCTCTGGGATGTGTCCATTGTGTGGTTCTCCAAGCCATTCAGGAGGTTTCCCGTTTCTCCAGGTAGGGAATTTTGGTTCGTGGATGTCTTCATAGGCTTGCTGCCTTTAACATTACTGGCACATGCTTTCAACATATGCTAGCTGGAAACTTCCCATGGAGGATGGAGGGGGTGTGCTTTGGGTTCATTGGTGCTCAAACAGGTTACTCTAGACTTGGTATTCTGTTATGCATGAGGGAACTGTAGACAGCTTGATGACCAAACTACGCATCAGAAAATGGAGAAATGATGACGTTTCAGTCCATCCTGGACCATTATCATCACACGACTTGATAATGATCCAGGATGGACCGAAATGTCATAGTTTCTCTTTTTTCTGATGTATGGCGAGGTCATTATATCATCAGCCACATTATTGTGACTCATCGTCTGCATGTAGACAGCTTCTTGGCCCATTAAAGATGTTGTTAGTGTTAACACTTTTGCGCTTAGCGGACGAGCGTTAACGTCCAATCTTTTTCTCCTGATTCTGCCCCCTGGACTAGCGCGTGCGTCGAATGGTTAAATAATTGTATAAATTTTATGTAGTATGCGATTTTCTTTTAGTTAGTCTCAAAATGTTCACCATGAAATTTACGTTTTTTCTAATAACCGAAGAGCTTATTAAAGAAAACGGCATGGCAGTGATTCATCTTGGTATAACAATTGTATGGCGCCGATATGCCGCCGCGGGTAACACTTCAGCCACTTCCAACCGTCTTGTGGGTTGGTTGCGACATTGATTCTATATTTATATGCATATGTCCGTATAGAGAATTTTATTGCGGTTCCAATGATACCATAATCAATGATGTAGGATAAATGTGGTCATCGCAATCATTAAGAGAGTGGAAACATTTGTTGCTGTTTGGCGCTCTCGCCAAGTGATCGCAATAGATTTTTATTTGGTGTTGATATTCCTTGTGCTTTGGCAGTATTTTATATGTATGTTCTTATACTGTAGAGAATTCTATTGCGAACACAGTGATACCAAATTTAAATACGTAGGTCTACAATTAGTGTCAGGACAGTAAAAAGAGTATACACTTTTCGCTCGTACCGCTTAAGCGCGCGAGACGCCCAAAGCACACAGGGTAAGTTTTTTTATGCTTCCCAGAAAGCGCTAAAGTGTTAAGCATTGGCTGCTGGCTCCTATGACCATATAGTGGCCATCTGACTTCCATTTGGTGGCAGACAATTAGCTGCTAGTTTTTTTCATAGTAGTTAACAGACCAATAATTGACCTGGTGTTTGCAATTACAGTGGTACCTCCGTTTACGATATTAATCCGTCCCCAGAGACAGGTCATAACTCGAAACGATTTTTCCCATAAGAAATAATGTAAATTGAATTAATCCATTCCACAATCCGAAATATATTAACTTCAAAGTACATTTCAAAAAAGATATTTAGAAAGGAATATTGAATTTTAATCAACTCTACTGTATACTTTTCTGTGGAGAGTCCCTCTGGCTCCCAGGAGATATACTAGGCCGATATGCATATATGAGACCCTGGCATCGGTCAATCCGATTAGAGTTCTAGCCAACCGGGGACCATGAGCCAGAACCTAGCCCCCTCGGAGTGGCACAAGGAGTAATGGCCTATAGAAAGCCCCCCCCCCCCATGTGGTTTGAAACATTTGATGTCTGCCATCTACTGAGTTAGGCAACCAGGAAGGTAGGCGTGTGGTGAAAATTGGTACCGAAAACCAAACTATCAAGCAGAACTCCACAATCTGAAAACAACCAAACAAGTATGATGTCACAACTGCCACCGTGCTGCTGTCTGCACAGCTCCCCCCCTCCCAGGTGGTCGTTCGACTCGGGCTCCTGTCTCTGAGCAGTGCTGTACCTTTGCGGTCTTGTTCTGCTGTGTGGTTGTGTGTGAGCCAGGAGTAATTCCTGGAGTACTGGGGCTGCATGCGTGTAGGGCCACCTTCCCTATGTGCCCTGTAAGTATTGCCCTTGCGGCTTGGGGTTGCCTTCCACAAGTCGTTCGGGAATTACCTTCATAGGGATCTTTTGCCGCTCAGTGATTCCCACAGTTGGGATCAGCTGGGGTTTTTAATTCCGCTGTTTGACCTCGGGTAGGAGGTAGTATCGTTGCTTGTAGGGGTGCAAGGTACTGTGCAGCTTGTCACCTATTATTAACAGCTGTATTCGGAACAGAACAGTGGCCAGTTCTGTTCCTAATGGAAAAAGACTTTTGCTGGTTTTTCTTTTCTCTTTGCTTGTTGCCTGGTGAGGAGTCTGTCCCTTGGTTCTTGTCCACCCTCTGTTATTCTGGTGGTCCCCTGCTATGTCCCTGTGATTGTACATGTCGCAGGGGGTTCAGCTTTTAATAGATCTCTCGGCAGTTGGGCCAACTGGTTAGCAGTACCTTGCCTGGTCTTCCCTTAGCAGTCAGGTTAAGGGCCCTGAAAAAACTCATTGGGGCTCATTGGTTCAATAGATGCGTTCTCTGGGTCCCATCTCGGGACTGAGTTCATAGGTTGTTCTGTCCCCCTTGTCTCAGGGTGAAATTCCTCGGTTTTGCCTCCGTCATGCTGCCTGTTGGGTCAGTGACATCTTCTACCTGAGTCCTGGGTGTGGTGTTCCTTGCTGGTTTTCCAATTCACCCAGTCCACTGATACTGATGCTAAGGTGCAGGCAGCATCAGGGTTGCATGCACGGTTTCAGTTGCTGCGATGCACTAGGTTGGTTGCCTTTCTGGATGCCCCACAGCTGCCCCGCTTTGGTTATAGGGACCCAGACTTGGGGAAGTTGGTTGCTTCGACTTTGGTGTCGTCCATGCCCCCTCGTTCTACCCCTGCTGTGGTTTGTCCTGCTCCTTCCCCATGCTGCTGGCTCCCAAACGTGTGAAGATTTCGGAGTCGAGGCAGGGTCTAGATAGGGGTGAGACTCTGGCGGTCTCGGGGGAGCTCCTTCCGGTTTGGCGACTGAGGCATTCAAGCCTGCTCCTCCAGCCGGGGTTTCGGGGTCTGACCAGCGGGCCCAGATTTTCCCAGTTTTTTTTCCCCAGCCCGGTTTGATCCCGCTTAGGTGTTGTTACCCTCAGCGCAGGGCTTTGTTTTGCAGGGGAAGGGGTTTTCTTACCTCACCCCCTTTACAAATTAGATATGGGTTCGGCTCCTCCTTGGTTCAGTTCTGGGTTCCTTTGGGTTCTTTGGTCCCCTTCCTTCCAGGGGTTCTGGGCTTCCCGTATCCCGCCTAAGGAGGTCCAGGAGGCCATTGCTGCATACCTCCTGCGTGACCCGGATTTTGCCTCGATAATGGACTCTTCCGCGTTTAAGCTCGGCTCTGCTTTTCCATATTGGGTGCGTTACAAGGTACCGGAGTCATACTGGCTAGCAATTTGTTCTCTTTTTTTCATTGGGGGCGTGGCATTTGTTCTGTGGGACCTGCACGCTTGAGTGGTGGGAAACTTCTACTGTGGTTCAGCTTTACCTGGGAGGTGAATTGGAGCACCTTAACGCGTGCTTGTTCGACCCCATTCTTCCAAAGCATGTTGGTCAGGTGCAGCTCCATGTCCAGGTTCCCACCCTTTCGACCTCGCTGGTTGATTTGCGCTGAAGATTTGCGTACCCAGGAGCACTTGGCCTCGGTTTTACATTTCTTTTCCCTGGTCGAGCTGTCTTCGGACTGGCTTGAGGAGGATGTGCAGGCGCTGGAGACAGGGCCTGTGTCTGATGCGCTTGCCTCGGCGGTTCGTGCGTCTGCTGCCTTGTTGAAGTTGTATGCGCCAATTCTGAAGGAGGCGGTGTCTCTGTTCTTTACTTCTCGTGTCGCGTGCCGTAGGCTGTGCTCGCTCATTCAGTGGAATCTATGTAGGCCCTGGCTCCTAGATTTTTGTCTCCTTTTTGTTCGTTGCTGTTTGCGGTTTCTGCTGTTATTCCAACCCATCCTCCGAATTGACTATGTTTTTATACTAAGTGTATTAAGTACATTTCCTGACTGTCATACGTAGTACATAATTGCACTTATGGGGCTGTTATATTTACCTCCCCATTTAATTCTCCTTGTTTTCTTTTAAGACACTCAAAATTTTAGGATGAAGTTTTAACATTCAGTTTACTATACACAAGTTTTAAATATCACAAATTTCTTTTTCAGTTTTATTAAACAATACAGATTTTATACAAAATTTGAAAATATCCTGGGGAGGGTGGCTGAGCAGTCAGAACAATGGATGCTTGATCCTGTGGTCCCGAGTTCGATCCCAGGCGCCGGCGAGACACAATGGGCAGAGTTTGTTTCACCTGTTACCTAGCAGTAAATGGTACCTGGGAGTTAGTCAGCTGTCACGGGCTGTTTCCTGGGGTGAAGGCCTGGTCGAGGACCGGGCCGCGGGGACACTAAGCCCCGAAATCATATCAAGATAACCTCTCAAGATCTTGAGTTACTTTACAATTTATTTAAATATTTTAGTTTTGTTTTATTTGTTTTATAAAACTGTAATATCAATATAGCTATAGGTTAAGTAGTAATTGTAATTAAGAAGCAATAAAATGCTTATCTTCAAAAACTAAGACGGTTAGGTTAGGTCATGGTTTTCTATTCAGCTTTTCAAGTAAACTCAAATATTTACAATATATTGGACAGTACGATTTAATACTAAGTTTAAATAAGTACAATTCCTGACTGTCATACATAGTACATAATTGCACTTATGGGACTGTTACATTTACCTCCCCATTTTTGGAGGATGGGCTGGGTTATTCAGTATCTGCAAGCGGCTTCTATTAATTGTGCTGGTTTACCCATCGGGTTGGTCTGACTTCGACGGCTGTTCTGGTTTCTTCGGGGATTGCATCCCTTCCGCCGCTCTCGCAATCGTTGGGTTCGGCCTCCGGGGCCTTGTGTCTATTGCTGCGTTGCCGGGCTTCCTCTTCGGGATTCATTGCTGTGGTACCTCCCTGAGCCCTCCCTCAGTGTGATTACGGATGCGTCGTCTCTTGGCTGGGGTTTTGTGACCAGTGTTCACAAGGCCAGCCAGGGGCGGTGGGGTCCGTCCTTCTGTTGGGCTCACAGCACAGTGCACAAATTCACGATGGTGTGGATGTTGCTTTGGAGGGTTCGTGTCGCTTGCAGATCGACGATCCGGCTCTATTTGGACTGCTCCCTGGTGGCTCATTGCCTGAACCGAGGGGGTTTGATGTGGTCCTTGGCTTTTTGGGGCTGGTCGCTTTGAGTGACTCGTCTGCTGAGTTCTCAGGGTTGGGCTCTCTTGGTGGTTCACATCCAGGGGGTGTCCAATATCCTGGGGGATGGCTTGTCCTGGTTCATTCCCCTGTCCATGGAATGGACGGTCGACACCGACTCGTTCAAGTGGCTCTGCCAGACGTACGGGCGCCTAGAGGTAGACCTCTTCGTATCGGCATGGTCGCGGCGTCTCCCGGTATGGGAGACCCCTGCACCCCCCTGCACCCCTTCACCCCTTCTTGCAGGCATGAGTCACAAAAATGTGGCTGAAGTATGTTGACCAGACCTCACACTAGAAAGTGAAGGGACGACACCGTTAAAGTCCATCCTGGACCATTCTCAAGTCGATTGTGAATGGCTCTGAAACACCCCTTCTTCTTCACCCCTTCTGCAGTGAAGAGCAGGGGTGCCATAGGCACAATCTGAGAGAACTGTATAAATGTCAGAGGTCCCCGGTTGTTCAATGTCCTCCCAGCGAGCATAAGAAATATTGCAGGAACAACCGTGGACATCATCAAGAGGAAACTAGATTGTTTCCTCAAAGGAGTGCCGGACTAACCAGGCTGTGGTGGGTATGTGGGCCTGCGGGCCGCTCCAAGCAACAGCGTAGTGGACCAAACTCTCACAAGTCAAGCCTGGCCTCGGGCCGGGCTAGGGGAGTAGATGAACTCCCAGAACCCTATCAAGCGGGTATCAAGCAAGTATATGTGGCACCCTTCCCTGACAGTGGGGCTTCACAGTGGATGCCTTTCAGCAGGACTGGTCGAGGTGGGGTTACCTGTACCTTTTCCCCAGTCGAGCTGTTGCTTCGGGGTTCTGGCTCATTTGGTGACTTACTAGGGAAAAGTAGTCCTGTTGACCCTTTGGTGGCTGGCCCAGCCTTGATTTCTGGTGCTGCTTGGTCTGTGTCTTAACCCGGGGACTTTTTTGCGGGTCTGCCTCTTTCAGCAGGTTGGTCCGGTACATGGCTGGTTCGATCTCTTCCTCCAATCTTGGCTTCTGGTCTTTCTGACGTGGGTTTATCACCTTTTGTATGGTGATCAGGTGGCTTCTTTGATGGTGTCCCGCCTGCGAGTTTCGTCTCGGCTGCAGTATGAAGTCTCCTGGCGGTCATTTTGTTACTTTTTGTCTCTTCGTAGATTGTCATCAGTTTCGGATCGGGTTGTCATGTCCTTTCTCTCTTGATTGTTTCATGACCGTCATCTTATGCCTAATACTGTCGCCTCGTATTGTGCGGCTCTGGCGGAGCCTGCTTGCGTTCGGGGTGGATGTCACTTCTGCCCCATTTTGCAAAGGTGCTCTCTTTTCTCCTAGGTTTGTGGTAGTCCTTCGGTTTGGATGAAGAACGAGATGGCGGCTTTCCGGAGTGTCCTTGGGTGGTTGGTTCTGCCGGGGGTGCATCATGTGTTGTGTCCGGTTGCGGCTCTTCACCACTATTTGTGCACCACGGCCTCTATGACTGACCAGGGACACGCTTTGGATTGACCCTGTTTCCCTTCTTCCCTGTTCCTGGACTCGGGTCTCCCAAGGTCGTCCCCAGGGTGTTATTCGGTCCAGCCAGTCTGCAGGCTATCCTCATTTGCTAATATGTCTTGGGCTGACATTTGGGCACGGGGTTTTTGGAGATTGAACAGGGTCCTGGCCGCCAGTTACCTCATTGATGTCACTGGCCATCGTTGGGCGTGTGTCGCTTTGGGTCGCAAGTTGCAGCCAGTTGTTTCGAATTGAGATGCAAGTGGCGGCCGCCTCCCGGCTAAGTCCATCTTTACTTGTTCTGTAGTTAGGTAGCTCCGGGAAGCCGGAGGGGTTCGCCACAGAAAACCAGCGTTGAATGTAATGAAACGCCATTTTCTGGGCAAGTCCTGGAGGCACCCTGGCAACCCTCCCTTCATCTGGTCGGCGGTTTTCGCGTTTTGATATTCAGCCTCTGAACTGGGGTTAGGTAGCCAGCGTGAGGGGTCTGGGGCTCCGCCTTCCCCTCCCAGAGAGGGGGTGGAGCTGCACAGACAGCAGCGCAGTGGCAGTTGTGACGTCATACTTGTTTGCTTGTTTTCAGATTGTGGAGTTCTGCTTGATTGTTTGGTTTTCGGTAGCAATTTTCACCAGGTGGAGTCTATTTTGGGACACCTACCTTCCTGGGTGCCTAACTCGGTAGATGGATAGAATGCTTTCAATCACATGGGGGTTTCTACAGGCCATTGCTCCTCGTGCCTCTCTGAGGGGGCCAGGTTCTGGCCCGTGGTCCCCGGTAGGCTAGAACTCCAATCGAATTGACTGATGCTACGGTCTAATATATGCATATCAGCCCAGTATAGCTCCGGGGAGCCTCCGTGACTTACCCAGAAATTGGCGTTTCATTACATTCATTGCTGTTTTTCTTAGTAAATTTCTTCAGTCTAAATGTTATAATCTTGAATATTTTAAATCTTGATAAAACAAAAATATCTTTAATTTTAGGAGTGCAGGTTACACTAGTAGACCCAGGAAATGTTTGGACCCAAATTTATCGTCACTCTTGGCAGTTGTGGAGTGAAATCTTCACCCGTTTAAAGTGCTACATTTACATGAGAAGTTCAGAGGAGGGAGCAGAGTCAACCATACATGCTCTTAATGCTCCACACATTGCAAGTGGGCAGTACATTGAGTAAGTATGTTACTTCAGATGTTTACCAACTCCAGGGATCAACATTGTTGTAGGTTTAGTAACTGTTTTACACTAATGTGTTCCACATCTTTTATATTTTTATAAATTTAACAGAGTATCATTTGGGCCAAACATACATAAAACACTTACAAAATTTGCAAGTAACTAACAGTTATTATATTATAATCTAGAAGGTAATTTAAGAAGACTCAAAACTAAACCTTAGTAAGTTTTGAATTTAGCACTATAGTACTGTACTGGGTAATAACCTAATTTAATAACTACTTCATCAATAGTATTGAACGTTTGTATGAACTAATTTTACACATCTCCAGATGGATGGGAACATTCCTTATTATGTCTATAATGTTGGTACAGAAGCAAAAAAACAAATCTTACTGAGCATGATTGTGTAGAAGTATGTGGTGTTGCATCAAGAATTTGAGGCCAAAAAGCTTCAAAAGACTAAAATAATTATACATCTGCTAACCCCCATTTGATTTTGGTACCAAATTACAGTAGGGTATGTAGAAAATGTTATACAGTGGTACCTCAGCTTACGAATTTAATCCGTTCCCACAAACAGCTCGTAACTCGAAAATTTGTAAACCGAAGTGAATTTCTCCATAAGAAATAATGAAAAATGAATTAATCCGTTCCAGACACCCCAAAAAATTAACTTCAGAGTAAATTTTATACCTAATTTACCCAAATCTTAAGTACAAAAGTATGTACAAGTTATTACTTACCTTTACTGATGACTCCTGTTAGCGTATGGAATACAGTGAGGAATGGGAGGGAGGAAGAGAGTTACTGTTTGGAAGGGGAGTCCCCATCCATTATAACATCAGGCAGTGATGACTTCTCTGGGGTACACACTCTGGCACGTTTTGCCTGCATACCACTAGGACCTGCTTGTGGCTCACTGCTTGATTTTCTCACTAGAAATCGTTCCAGTGAAGATTGTTTTTCCCTTCTTTGTAACACTTGTCTGTTGTGAGACATCACATTGTCTAGTCCGCCGACTTTTTGGGGCATTTTTTTGGACTGTTAGAAAGCCTTTGACACAGTACCCCATAAAAGGCTGATGCATAAGTTGGAGAAACACGCAGGAATAACTGGTAAGGCGCTCCATTGGATAAGGGAGTACCTAAGCAATAGGAAACAGAGTTACAGTGAGGGTGAGACCTCAGAGTGGCGTGAAGTCACCAGTGTAGTCCCACAGAGCTCTGTACTCAGACCTATCCTGTTTCTGATATACGTAAATGATCTCCCGGAGGGTATAGATTCATTTCTCTCAATGTTTGCGGACGATGCCAAAATTATGAGAAGGATTAAGGCAGAGGAGGACTGTTTGAGGCTTCGAGAAGACCTAGACAAACTGAAGGAATAGTCGAACAAATGGTTGTTAGAGTTTAACCCAACCAAATGTAATGTAATGAAGATAGGTGTAGGGAGCAGGAGGCCAGATACAAGGTATCATCTGGGAGAGGAAATTCTTCAGGAGTCAGAGAAAGAAAAAGACCTGGGGGTTGATATCACGCTAGACCTGTCTCCTGCAGCCCATATCAAGAGGATAACATCAGTGGCATATGCCAGGCTGGCCAACATACGAATGGCATTCAGAAACTTGTGTAAAGAATCATTCGGAACTTTGTATACCACATATGTCAAAAGGAGTGTTGGGAGAAGCCATTTTTGTGAGGGAGATTATCTTGAGATGATTTCGGGGCTTAGCGTCCCCGTGGCCCGGTCCTCGACCAGGCCTCCTTTTTGTTACACACCCCCCAAGTACCTATTTACTGCTAGGTAGCAGGGGGCTTCAGGGTGAAAGAAACATTCTGCCCATTTGTCTCCACCTCCACTGGGGAGCGAACCCGGAACCTCAGCACTACGAATCCAAAGCGCTGTCCACTCAGCTGGCGGGCGCCCTGCATGACTTGTCATGCTCTGTAAGGGTGGCCACTACGCTCTTTGGGCACTATACCAGCTAAGTTGAACAGTTATGGTGAAAAAAACATGTAGATACTTATATATATAATGTGTGTATATAGTGTAATAACACCACAGAGTATTCTTGAAGGAGGAATGTTAGTGCGTCTGGCCTTGAACCAGTGAGGGAGGGAGGAACATCGGTTGTGTGTGGCCCACCTGTTACTGTCTGCCGTCACCATACAAGTTTAGTGGCAGGCTATGGTGAACACAAATGTAGATACTAATACAGTGGTACCTTGGAACACGAGTGTCCCTGTATGCGAGTTTTTCGGAATACGAGCAGGATTTCCTCGGAAAATATGTCTCGGAAGGCGAGGGTTACCTCGGAACGCGAGTTTGTTGATACACGTTCAGGGCGGCCTAGCGCGTGGTGGTTCGGCGATCGTCGCCCCTCTGCCCCTCAGTTTACCATTGTCTCGCGCCCAGTGACTATCCCACATCAATTCTTCACCTGGATTTTCAGTGTTTTGTTGGATTTTTGGTCATTTGACTATACAATTTTTTATTATATATCTCACCATGGGTCTCAAGAAAGCCATTGGTAAGGTTCAACCTAAGAAAATAGCTGTGAGTAGAGGCAGTAGAGGATGTCCCTTCTTGATTAAGAAAATGTGTGAAGTATGGGAAGAAATGCAAAGTTTTGTTGAAAAAACTCACCCAGATAAAGCTGTAGCAGGCCGTTGCATTGACCTTTTAAATGATAATGTGATGTCTTACTACAGACAAGTGTTAAAATGTAGGGAAAAACAAGTGTCTTTAGACAAATTCTTAGTAAGACAAGCAAGTCCTAGTGGTATGCAGGCAAACTGTGCCAGAGTGTGCATACCAGTGAAGTCCTCACTGCCTGATGTGATAATGAAAGGGGACTCCCCTTCCAAACAGTAACTGCTCTCCTCCTCCCCCCTCCTCACCATCTTCCATACGCCTACAGCATTCAACAACAAGGTAAGTAATAACTTGAACATAGTTTTGTAGGTTTATTTAGATGAATTAGGTATAAAAATTTAGTTTGATGTGGGGTTTTTGGGTAATCGGGAACGGATTAATTCATTTCCCATTATTTCTTATGGGGAAATTAGCTTCGGAATACGAGTTTTCGGAATACGAGCCGTCTCCAGGAACGAATTAAACTCTTAAACTGAGGTACCCCTGTATATAACATGTATATATAGTGTAATAACAGCAAAAGGAGTGTTGGCAAAAGCCATTTTTGGTGAGGGAGGTGGCATCATCTTCCTGACTTGTCATACTGTGTAAGGGTGGCCACTATGCTCTTTGTCCACTATACCAGCTTAGATGAACAGTTATGGTGAACAGAACAAGTGGATACTTATATATAGCATCTGCATATAGTGAATAAAAGCAAAAGCAGTATGGTGGATGGAAGATGTTGGTGAGTGAGGTGTTTTTGAGGGAGGGAGTGGCAACGAGTGGCTGGCTGGCACATGTGGTGGCCACTCCTCTTTGTTTTTGACTCACCATATCAACTTAGTGGTTTGTTATGGTGAACAAAATATGCAGATACTTATATATAACCTGTGTATATATTGTAATAACCGACAAAGTATTTGTTTATTGTTTTATGAACATAATCATTATGTCAGTAATATGCATGCCATAATTTTGAGTACAGCAAATTCACACATTCACACATTTTATTATATAGATATGTCACACTATACACTGTTGAATAATATTACTGCAAAAAACCTAAGAAAAATAAATCGGAGACATTGAAATAATTAGGTAATACTGTAATGTCTTTGTGGCAACTTCCCCCTGACAGCTTGGGCGAAGCAGACTGCTTCCGACGCTTGATCTGTCAACGCCTCATTTTTTCCCCAGACTTCCCTGCCCTATTGCGGCCAAAATATGCCACTTAGGATTTTTGTATTACTTTTACCATGGTGAGGGAACACACATTAACAGGTTTATAAGAAAAACTTTTTTTTTTTTTTTATGCGCCTGTTGATGACAAAGGCCAAATAGCCCTGAGCAGCTTAAGGTTTAGGAAAATCCCTTTGGCAAGGATGAATCTCTTGTAAATAATGCTGAATTGCCAGACAGGAAGCTTCTTCATTTCAGTCAACTCTGTTTTGATTTTATTCTCATGGACTGTTTCATTAAGTATTACTGTCAATAGCTATTTCTATAATCACTGCTTTATGTTAGTGTGTTCAGCTTTTGTTCCATTTTCTTCAAATTTTGATGTGTGTAAATACTGAAACATTTATTAGGTAGAAAGAAGACTTAAGTATGGGCGATAAAAAAAAAAAAAAAAAGAGTAAGATAATGCACACAGTGTAATAAGCCTTATGCTAACATGCCTTTGGCTCCAAGAAATATTTGAAGTTATCATCGATATCCTATATTCCATGTTTGCTAACTTTAATGTAAATCTTCTTGCAGCAGCAGCTTGAACATAGAGCTTAAGGAGAACTATGATTCTGAAGTAGTCAATCAATTCATAGCCAAGTGTGCAGCATTGGTCGACCTGCCTCGCCGCATCTCTCCATCCTTCAACCTGCAGCAGCTCACACCATCTGATTGTTAACATTTACTGAATGATGTGCTATTGTATTGTTTTATATAAGGTACAGCAAACAATGTATTATTTTATATATTAAAGTATGTATTGTGTCAAATATACAATACAGTATTATTGTAATACTACAAAACTTATTTCAAAAGATTTAGGTCAAACTAATTTTCAGTACTATTTTTGTATTTTAATAATTATTGTACATGTACTTCAAATATGTAACTGAATTAGAAACAATTCTATGCACTGTATATGTATAATTTTTTCTTCTGATTTATTGTTTATACCTATTTTTGCTTATTCATATATGTATAGTAAACTAACACATTCAAGAGCCTTGAATATTTAAAAGATAAATTTGTCTTGATATCAATTTTGAGAATATTTCATAAATACAGTATATGTATATTTTGTTTCTATTTCTTCATTGTACACACAATTCAGGTAAATCTTGACAATGAGAAAAATTAGTATTAATTGTTGGGGAAAGGTAGATGTGGAGGAAAGGCATCATTATAGAGGTAAAGGTGGGCCAAGAGAGCAGGCCAAGATACACGTAGATGTTCGAGATGTTGTGTGTTCATGTGATGTGGCACTGTTGGCCTCCCAGTACTTGAGAGGTGAAGGTGTAGACACATGGGTGTTTGGAGATGCTGTCACTGCTATAGACCGGGCTCTAGAGCTTGCCCTCTCGGTTATGGTTGATGAAGAGACTGCAATATTAAATATCAGTATTCCAGGAAAACATGTTAGTGATGATCATACTGAGATGGTTGTACTCTCATGTACTGTGTCATTAAGCATTGTTGAGAATGGGAAATTAATATTTGAATTCACTCCCAAGGAAAAACTAGCAATTGCTGTCAAATATAAGACTATAGGCAGTGGTCTTTACAAAGAAGGTAGTGTTTCAAAGCAAATATCTGCATTTTTTTTCTTTAGAAATGCAGTAAAGTGGATCACTATGATAAATACAGATGAATCTGAGGATATTTTAGGAGAAATAAGTGAAATAAAATCTCAATGTTACAATAATCTAGCCTTGTATCATCTACATCGGCACCATTACAAACTTTCTGTTGCTGCAGCTACAACTGTTCTCATTATGGATAATAAAAATGTCAAAGCCTTGTATAGACGGGCAGTGGCCAACACTGCACTTCAGAATTATGAAATAGCTATAGATGATATTGAGGCAGCCTTAGCCATTGATCCTAATAATGGACCAGTTAAAAAACAGTGTGATATAATAAGAAGAAAACAGAGAGCAATGTCAGTGAAATATGCTAATGCACTGAAGAAACTTTTCAGTTGAAGATGGAGTGTTACCAGTATGGGACATTATTCAAGCTCAAGAAAAATCATTAGTTATGTAAAGAACTCTGAAGTGTGTTATAGAAATTTTGTATAAATGTTTGAAGTTAAAATTTAAATACACATACCTATTTTGTTTATCTATAATGGCATAACTTGAAGTATAAATCACTTTCATATCCATGCACTGGTCTTTTCTGTGGAGAGCCGCTCTGCCTCCCGCAGAGCTATACTGGGCTGATATGCATATATTGGTCCGTGGCATCAGTCAATTCGATTGGAGTTCTAGCCTACCAGGCCCCCTCAGAGGCACAAAAGGAGCAATGGCCTATAGAAACCCCCAAGTGGTTGGAAGCATTCTATGCTGCCATCTACTGGGTTTGCCACCCAGAAAGGTAGGCATCTCAAAACAAACTCCATCTGGTTAGAATTGCTACCGAAAACTAAACTTCAAACAGAACTCCACAATCTGGAAACAAGCATGACGTCACAACCGGCACCACGCCGCTGTCTGCACAGCTCCTCTTTCCCCGGAAGGGGGAGCCCCAGACACCTCGCACCGGCATCCAACCCAGTTCTGAGGCTGATATACTCACCTAGTTGAGCAGGCGATGAGTCACAATAATGTGGCTGAAGCATGTTGACCAGACCACACACTAAGAAGGTGAAGGGATGACGACATTTCGGTCCATCCTGGACCATTCTCAAGTCGATTGTGTCGATTGTCACAATCGACTTGAGAATGGTCCAGGACGGACCGAAATGTCGTCGTCCTTTCACTTTCTAGTGTGTGGTCTGGTCAACAAAAATCACCTAGTTGAGCTTTGGCTCTTTGGTCCCACCTCTCAACCGTCAATCTACTGGTGTACAGATTCCTGAGCTATAGTTACATCATGTCTACATTTGAAACTGTGTATGGAGTCAGCCTCAACCACATCACCTCCTAGTACATTCCATTTACTAACTACCTTGACACTGAAAAAGTTCTTTCTAATGTCTCTGTGACTCATTTGAGTACTCAGCTTTCACCTGTGTCCCCTTGTGTATGTACCATCCATGTTAAATAATCCATCCTTGTTTATCCTGTCAATTCCCCTGAGAATTTTGTATGTGGTGATCATGTCTTCCCGAGCTCCTCTGTCTTCCAGCGACATGAGGTACAGTTCACGCAGCCTTTCCTCATAACTCATGCCTCTTAGTTCTGGGACTAGCCTAGTGGTATACCTCTGAACTTTTTCCAGCTCCACCTTGTGCTTAACAAAGTATGGGCTCCATGCTGGGGCTGCATATGTGATATAAAAAGTTCTGAAGGATTCCTGACACAGGTTTCTGAAGGCATTTCTGATGTAAGCCAGTCTTGCATACACCACTGATGTTATTATTTTGATGTGGGCTTCAGGAGACAGGTTTGGCATGATATCAACTCCTAGATCTTTCTCTGTCCGTTTTGTGAAGGACTTCATTTCCCATTCTGTATCCAGTGTCTGGCCTCCTATTTCCTCCGTCTAGTTTCATCACCTTACATTTACTTGGGTTGAACTTTAGTAGCCATTTGTTGAACCATTCCTTCAGTTTGTTTAGATCATCTTGTAACCTTATAATATCTTCTTCTGTCTTAACACTTTCAGTGACCCGGCGTGCGCTTCCCCCACCTTCCCAAAGTGGGCCTAGCATTTCCCATGAGCTCGCGCCCAAACTAAAATGTGTATACTGTGCTCTGTTTAAGTTTTCACACCTAAATTATTGTGCTACATTATTCATTTGGTATCAAATTGTTCATAATAGAATTCCCCTAAAGGGATATAGGTATATAATAACATTACCAATACATTGGCTCAGTGTGCCACCCACAAATCGGCCGAGCATTACCCGTGAGCGAGCAACCGGACTAAAATGTGTATACTCTTTCAATTTTTATCACCAAAATTCTCGTTATGTCCTTCATTTTGGTATCAAATTGTTCGCAATAGAATTCCTACAGGAATATATCAATATAAGGTCAAAAAGCCCTGCGCATCCCCCCCCCCCAAGCCAAGCCGAAAATAGGCCAAGCATTACCCATGAGCAAGCACCCAATAGTTGACCCGCAACACCCACACACACAAATGTACAGTATATACTCTTTTCAGCTTGATAACATTGATTTTTGTGCTACGTTGTTCATTTTGGTATCAAATTGTTTGCAATAGAATCCACTAAAGGGATATACTGTATGCATATAAGGTCAAAAAGCATGGCGTGCCGTCCGCAACAAGCCCATAAATTGGCCGAGCATTGCCCGTGAGCGAGCAACCGGACTAAAATGTGTATACTGTTTTCATTTTTTATCACAGAAATTCTTGTGCTATGTCTTACATTTTGGTATCAAATTGTTTGCAATAGAATTCCCTACTGGGATATATCAATATAAGGTAAAAAACCCCGGCGCTTCCCTCCCTCAAATCCGATATTTAGCTGAGCGAGCACCCGTTGTCACCCGTAATACCCCCCACACAAATGCATTTATAATAATATTTTGATAACATAAATTTTTGTGTTACATCATTCATTTTGTTATCAAATTGTTCACAATAGAATGCTCTAAAGGGATATATATATATATAAGGTCAAATGGAAGAACAACATTACCAATACATTATTTGTGACACAATATCATTCTTTTTTTTTGTTACTTTCTTCACATAAGTGTTTTTCCCACATTATCATATGTATAAATAAAAAAAAATATGTGCATTTACCACCCAATGATGATTGTAGTGCATGAGTTGAGTATTAGATTGAATCATTCCACTTGCTCCAGGAAAAGGTTTCCTGAAGTTTCTTAAGCCATGTTTAAGAGGTGGATTGGTGGAGAGTATGCACTACTGCTTAGCCACCCAGTATGTCCTCTTGCTATGGTATATGCTGTAGCACAGTGCAGCACCGTGACACCACACGACTTGCACTTATACTTGGTGTCCTTCCTTTTACTAAATTTGTAGCAAACATGACACTTCAGACCTTTCTCGATGCGAATTTGGGAATGGATCAAGTTCCTGTTCAGACATTCTGGTTCATCCACAATATGAGGGTTTCTCCTAGCAGCACCACCAGAAGGAGTAATCTGACTCTCCTCTTCTGGGGTCAAATGATGAATTTTCATCTCGAGGCGAAGATGGGAATAGTGGCCGCCTCACACGTGATGGTCCAGGTGTTGCAACATTTTTGCCAGTAGATCTGCTCTCATGTACATCACGAGCATGTATGACGATGATGCCATTTTGGAGAGGCCAATTCTTAGACTCAAAATTCAGTAGTGACGAAATGATCACTTAGTGGAAATTGAGCAATGCGAGTTTCTTTGTATCCATTGTGTAGTAATTGTATAACACAAAAGCATTATGGTTAGCTATTTGCACATTTGCAAAGTTGAATGTGACTTTCTTCGTCCACTTGTGACTTTTCCGT
>WNGS01028583.1:1932553-1950632 GCA_020271785.1 Procambarus virginalis | reverse complement strand
TTTCCTTGGGATTGTAGGAGTTTCTACCTCTCTGTTCATTTTTTTTTTTATTTTTTTACCATGTTGGGTTTGTTTTGTCATGCCTACCTTTCTGAGTGCCTGACCCGGTCGTGGCAGATAGGAAAACCCAACTACAAGGGTTTTCCAGGGCCATTGCTCCCTGAAACCTCTCTGAAGGGGCCAGGTTCTGGCGCTGGTCCCTGGTAGGTCTGAACTCCTTAGTTAATGTCCTGGTCTAATATAACATACATTAGCCGATACGCTCTAGGAGCCTCCGGGGCTCACCCAGAAAATGGGGGTTTCATTACATTCAACGCTGGTTTTTTTATTATTGTTTCTACCCACCAGAATACATCTTGATTGTTGTCATGAATCAATCATGTTAAATTGTGTACATTTTACAAAAGAGTATGAAGGGATTCATTTTATTTCTAATACGCATTACGTAATATTGTTTGTATTATGGAGGGGGGATGATTTTATTCATTATTAAGTTCTAGTTTCGGCCTGTCTGCACAATGTCAGTGATCTACTAGTGTATTGTATCTACTGTGTGTACTACCGTGTCAGTGTGTCTAGCACAGTATCATTATGTCTGCTTCTGTTCAGTGTCTGCCAGGTATGCATCTATACATTTGATGATTATTAGTTACTAAATTCATATTTGATTCTTTCAGGTAGCTGACGTTTGTAACGTTTCGGAGAACTATGTCGAAGATGACTTCATTAAATTAAAGAAGGTAAGGTTAATTTAACGTGTTAACCCTTAAACAGCACAATACATACATATATGATTGGAGTAACTGTCACAAATGGCCCAAATAAATATAATATATATGATTTGCATATTTAAATAGTTAAAATAGTCCTGTACATACATCGAGCTCACATCTGCTTCCTCAGACCACAGTAACCCCCCCAATCTTGAAAAAGATCCAGAGTCCCTCACTTTCCTGCTAGGGCCTTAGTAAGAATATGATGACCATTGCTGGCAACATCATCATCCAGTGTCTGAATGTTTAGGGCAGCACAGAGGAGACATTAAACTTTTAGCAACAGCAAATGAGTGATTACCATGTATATTTGAGGCAAAATGTGTGCTATATGCATTTTAAAAATTTAGGCTTATAATATATATACAGTGGACCTCGAAATACGATTGCCGCTACTTATGATAATGAGTTACTATATAAATTCATCGAAAATGCGACTCGACATCCGATGGTGTCGTCGACATCCGATATTTGTTGGTACACATTCGGGTCGGCTGAGCGCGTGGTTCCCGGTCACGCAGTCCGACCTGCCTCAGTTTACTACAGCTACCCGTTTAGTGACGATCGCGCCTATAAGAATCCGCTTTTGTGGTGATATTTTGCATTTTGAACATTAAAGTAATTATTATATATATGCCATGAGTCAGGAGAAAGTCAGTGGTAAGGCTCAACATATGAGATCCCATGTAAGAATGACCGTAGAGCAGAAACAAGAGATCATTCGTAAATATGAAGATGGTGTGCAGGTAGGTGAACTAGCTAGGCAGTACAACAAATCTCAGTCAACGATATCCACCATACTAGCTAAGAAAAAGGACATTATGGGTGCTAAAGTGATGCATCATTACAGACAAATGTTAAAACGAATGGAAAAACAAATGTCTTTTGACAAATTTGTAGTGAGACAAAACAAGCACTGAACCACAACCAGGTCCTAGTGGTATTCAGGCAAAACGTAGGAGAGAGATTACCCCAGAGAAAACATCACTGCCTGATGTGATAATGGAATGGAACTCCCCTTCCAAACAGTAACAACTCTCCTCTACCCCCTTCACCATCTTCCATACGCCATCAAGAGCCCTCCTTAAAGGTAAGAGTAACTTTGGTACTGTATTGTAGTTAGAAAAATACATTGTATTCAGTATAAAATGTATTTTTATGTTAATATTTTGGAGGGTGGGGAACGGATTAATTCAAATCCCTTTATTTCTTATGGGAAAATTCGCTTCGACTTCCGATACTTCGACTTCTGATCCATCTCGGGAAAGGATTAGCATCAGAAGTCGAGGCTCCATTGTATACATGTACAGGGTACCTCGACTTACGATTGCCTGACTTACGATAATTTCGAGTACGATGTAAATTTGATAAAAAAAATGTGACTCGACTTACGATAGTGTAGTAGACTAACGATATTTGTTGTACACATTTGGGTCGACCGAGCGCGTGGTTCCCAGTCTCGCAGGCCGACCTGCCTCAGTTTACTACAGCTGCCCGCTTATTGATGATCACGCCTATAAAAATTCTGTGTTTGTGGTGATTTTTTGCCTTTTGAACATAAAACTGATTATTATATATCACACCATGGGTCCCATATCGTGTCAGTGGTAAGGTTCAACATATGAAAACACATGTAAGAATGACCATAGAGGAAAAAAAAAAGATCATACAAATATGAAAATGGTACTCGTGTTGTTGAACTAGCTAGGCGTACAATAAATCTTCAGAGGAGGAGGAGGTGGCAGCATTAGAGGATGTCCCTTCCTCATTAATTATGAAAATGTGTGCAGTATGGAAGGACTGCAAAGTTTTGCTGAAAAGAATCACCCAGATAAAGCTGTAACAGCCCGTTGCATTGATCTTTTTAATGACAATGTGATGCTTCACTACAGACAAATATTGGAAAGAAGGGAAAAACAATCTTCAATGGAACGATTTCTAGTGAGAAAATCAAGCAGTGAGCCAGAGGCAGATCCTAGTGGTATGCAGGCAAAACGTGCCAGTGTGTGTACCCCAGAGAAGTCCTCACTGCCTGATGTTATAATAGGAGCAGACTCCCCTTCCAAACAGTAACACCTCTCCTCTCCCCCCTCCTCACCATCTTCCATACGCCATCAAGAGTCCTCATGAAGGTAAGATAAACATATGTACTGTATTGTAGTTAGAGAAAGAAATTGTATTCAGTATAAAATGTATTTTTAAGGTAATATTTTGAGGGTGTGAAATGGATTAATTCAATTTCTTTTATTTCTTATGGGAAAAATTGTTTCGACTTACGATATTTCGACTTACGATACATCTCTGGGTCGGATTACCATCGTAATCAAGGCCCCACTGTATTATATGAATAAGTATGTGGGTGTCTGTATATCTATACTGTACTTGTATATCTATACATACTTATATTTTCAAAGTTTTACATAATAGACAGTAACTTTGACACAAAAATACAACCTGTTAGCATGAAAAACTAAATAAAATAAATTGAGAAACAATGAAAATAAATTAACAGAATTATTCTTATGCGGCACCTCAACCAAAATATGCAACTTCTCCAGGCCACTACGGCTAAACCACAAGAGCTAGAGACTTTTATTTGAATTTTTTGTGCTTTCTGAAAGCTAATTAACAATGTCATAAGAAAAAAAAATCAGAATTTTTTCTTCTTGAGCATCCTGGGGATTTGGCTATTTAACAGTTAGCGGTTAACCCCTCAATTGCGCAACGCACCTGCAGGCCCTCGACGGGGGGTGTGCAACGCGCCTCTGGGTATTTGTATTTTTCATGTTCCATTCAAACTGGCGAGCGGTGACCGGGTATGAAATGGATGCCTGGGGGCCAAGTGATCATCCGCCATCTTGAAAAAAAATCCCAGCATGCCCGCGGCCAGGGGGAGCCTCAGTTTCAAAGCAGCAACCGTGTCTGACACATTGTCTACGAGCTCCCGCCCACGGTGACCCGCGGTCATGGAAAAAACTCTCTGAGGAGATATGCGACATTTTGTATGATGATGGTGCTATGGATGATGACTTAGACTATGATCCAGAGAAAGACCTTATACAGAGGTCTGATATGAGTGAGGTGGATGATGTGGTGAGCATGTACGGTACAAGCGCCTCGCCCGGCCTGCCACGCCGCCCTGGGTAACACGTTATCATCACCACCACCATGTATGTCCCCAGACGCAAGTTATTCAGTGACAGTACAGTACATGCGATGAATCTTTCTCGGGCTTCAGTGACATAGGCTCCGATACGAGTAGTGCGGACGACCTGAGTACAAGCAGCGAGGGTGTTACAAGGCGGGATTTTGCTACCTCAGCAACACGTCGGCAGGTGGCAGCGTGTCTCGCAGCAACAGGACAATGACGACAGTGGTTCCTCTACATCAGGTGTTCGTGGTAGGCCTACGTTACGTAGATCTGTCTCATCGCCTAACATACCCTCACGCAGCTCCAGTACCAGACGACATAGCCGTGTTTTGGTGCTCGTGGTGGTGTTGGCCGTGGTGTTGGCGCCAACACCAAAACCCTCAGGTGTGGGAGGATTGCTCCACATTTGTTCCACAAATACCAACGTTTGATGCTACCGATGTTGGTGATACACCATTATTCCCATATGCAGGTGATGATATGGCAGAAATGGAATATTCTCAGGCGTATTTTGACAACGAATTCGTGACCCATCTTGTGACTGAGACAAACAGGTACGCTCACGGCTTCATAGACACTGGCATTTTACTGCCGCACCGTGGCAGGTAAAACCTCCAAGGTGCAAACCCTCGTTTGCACCTTCGGCCGTGGTGCAGAGTATTCAGGCTGCTTCGGTCAGTTGCCGTCGTATGTCTGACTTGTTGGTTGTCCTGGGGTGCCAGGGGGAAGCCTTCCGGAGAGGTCATGCCAGGGCTCAGGGTTCCTCTCGTCGTGGTAGTGGTAGGCCGCAGGTGCCAGTTTCGGGTTCGGCTCCGCCTTCGTCTGGTTGGCACGGTGCTCGCCCTGGTGGGGGTTCTGGGTCTCGTAAGGGGGTCCCGGCCTTTCGCGGTTTGCCCCATGGGGCGATGAGGGGAAGCTTCCGCTGTTCGCTCACGCCTGGTCCCGATTTATGGGCATTTTAGGTCTTTCTTCGACCTGCGGTGGCATTGGGTGGCCATTGCCTACCCCTTCGGGGGCTTCGGGGCTAGCGGGGCAGACCTCTTCTCCTGTGCTCCGTCGAGTCGTTTTGGAGTGGGCTCGCTTGGGCATCATCGAATGACGTCGTCCTCAATTGGGTTCACATTTGTTTCCAGTGCTGAAATAGGACTGTGTGTACCTGTGGTTCATTCTGGACTTGTCCCATTGAACCCCTGGATTCATTGTCCCTCCTTTCGGATGACTACGCTGTCCCAGGTTCGGCTCCTGTTGGAGCCAGGTTCTTGGATGGTCCCTGGACTCTGGGACCCTTATTGGCATGTCCCAATTCATCTGGGGTTCAGGGACTGGCTCAGTTTTGGTGGGGCGTCAAGGTTACGCTTTCGTTGTATCCCGTTCGGGTTGAATTTGGCACCTTGCATGTTCACACTCCTTACCCGGGTCGTCGTAGCCCGTCCGCATCTCTTAGGTGTTCGGGTGTTGGTACCTCGATGACTGGCTGGTTTGGGCTCCAGCCGGTCCTTGTCTGCTAGCCAGGAATTTGGTTTTCCCAGCTCGCCGGGTTGGGTTCTTGTGAACTGGAGGAAGTCCCATCTGGTTCCCTCCCAGGTTTGGTCGTGGCTGGGTCTTGGTGGGACTCTAGGACCGCTTCATTGTCTCTTCCCTCTGGAGTCTCTCCTCCGGCTGCGATCCGCTTGCGCCTGTTTCTGGGGGCTCCCGGGTCACCCAGCAGTTGCTCAAGGGTTTGTGTGGGAGCCTGAACTTCGTGATGATGGTCTACCTGCCGGTTCGGGTTTGGCTTTGTCGCCTGTTCTGATTCCTTCAAGGACGTCCCTTCCACCTCTCTCGCGATTGCTGGGTTAGACCCCTGGGGGTGCGTCGGTGCAGGGAGCATTCAACGTCCTGGCCGACGGCTGTCTCATTTTGTCCCCCTTCCATAGAATGGACGGTCAACGCCGACTCTCTTCCGTTGGCTCTACCAGACGTTTGGACGCCCTTGAGGTGGATCTCTTCGCGTTGGTGTGGTCGCGGCGCCTCCCCTTATATGATGCCCTGCCCCGACTGCGAGGCTGTCTCGGGTTAATGCCATTTGCAGGACTGGTCGAGGTGGGGTTCCTGTAATTTTTCCCCGGTTCAGCTGTTACTCCAATCTTGACTCGTTTGGAGACTACCAGGGAGAGTAGTCCTTGTGACCTGTGGTGGACGGCAGCTGTGGTTTACAGTCGCTGCTTGCTCAGTTGTGGTGATCGGAGGTTTTCCCGTGGCTCCGCCTCTTCCAGCAGATCGGACTGGAGCGTCAATTGGCTGGTTCGATCTTTCCTCGAGTCTTCACGTATGGTCTTTTTGATTGAGTTTATCATCATCTTTATGGTGATCAGGTGGTTCCTTGTTAGTGTCCACCTGCGGGCTTCATTCGGTGGCAGTATGATGTCTCCTGGGTCCTTCGGTTCTTTTTTACGTCTTATCGTTGTACAGTACTTCGCTTTCTGTTAGGGGTCGTGTTGTCCTTTCTCTCTTGGTTGTTTCAGGACCGTACTTATGCTAACACTGTCGCACTTATCGTGCAGCACACTGGCGGGAACCGCTTCAGCGTGCTTTCGGTATTGATGTACTTCTGCGCTGTTTCACAGCTGTCTCGTGCGTTGTTTCACCTCCAGCCTGCTTATGCGCCACCTGAGCGTCCTGGTCTTTGGACAGAGTGCTTCTTTTCTTTCTTCTCCTCGATTTCCTCGCCCCTTCGGTTCAGGATTGTTTCTCCAAGGCTCTTTTTCTGTTGGCATTGGCCTGGGGGTCGGGTTGGGGAGCTTCATGCTTCCTCTGGCACAGGGGTTTCTGCTCTTTGTCTTCGTGATGGTTTTGTTCGTCTGCAGCCGTTCATTCTTTTCTGCAAAGAATGAGACTCTGCTTTCTGGAGGGGTCCCTTTGTTGTTGATGCTTGGTGATTAGGGCCAGGGTGCATCATGTTTGTGTCGGTTGCGGCCTTCGTGTTATTTGTGCGCCACGGCTTGTGTCCGGGGACGCACTCTGGGTTGATCTGGTTTCCCTTTCCTGTTTGCGGGTNGGGAGAGAGGCAGAAAGAAATTTTGAAAAAGGGATTGCAGACAAATGTAAAACAGAACCAGGTCTATTCTATAAATTCATAAACAACAAATTGCAGGTAAAGGATAATATTCAGAGGTTGAAAATGGGAATAGATTCACGGAAAATGAAAAGGAAATGTGTGAAACATTAAACGAAAAGTTCCAAAGTGTGTTTGTACAAAATGAAATCTTCAGGGAACCAGATACAATAAGAATTCCAGAGAACAACATAGAGCACATAGAGGTGTCTAGAGACGAAGTGAAAAAATGCTCAAGGAGCTAAATAAGAACAAAGCAGTTGGTCTAGATGGAGTTTCACCATGGGTTCTGAGAGAATGTGCACCTGAGCTCAGCATTCTTCTTCAACTGATTTTTCAGGCATCCCTGTTTACAGGAGTTGTAGCTGATGTGTGGAAAAAGGCTAACATAGTTCCAATCTTCAAAAGTGGAAGCAGGGAAGACCCCCTTAATTATAGACCGGTATCATTGACAAGTGTAATAGTCAAAATATTGGAAAAAATAATTAAAACTAAATGGGTTGAACACCTGGAGAGAAATTATATAATATCAGACAGACAGTATGGTTTTCGATCTGGAAAATCCTGTGTATCGAATTTACTCAGTTTCTATGACCGAGCAACAAAGATATTACAGGAAAGATATGGTTGGGTTGACTGCATCTATCTGGACCTAAAAAAGGCTTTCGACAGAGTTCCACATAAGAGGTTGTTCTGGAAACTGGAAAATATTGGAGGGGTGACAGGTAAGCTTCTAACATGGATGAAAAATTTTCTGACTGATAGAAAAATGAGGGCAGTGATCAGAGGCAATGTATCGGACTGGAGAAATGTCACAAGTGGAGTACCACAGGGTTCAGTTCTTGCACCAGTGATGTTTATTGTCTACATAAATGATCTACCAGTTGGTATACAGAATTATATGAACATGTTTGCTGATGATGCTAAGATAATAGGAAGGATAAGAAACTTAGATGATTGTCATGCCCTTCAAGAAGACCTGGACAAAATAAGTACATGGAGCGCCACTTGGCAAATGGAATTTAATGTTAATAAATGCCATGTTATGGAATGTGGAATAGGAGAACATAGACCCCACACAACCTATATATTATGTGAGAAATCTTTAAAGAATTCTGATAAAGAAAGAGATCTTGGGGTGGTTCTAGATAGAAAACTATCACCTGAGGACCACATAAAGAATATTGTGCGAGGAGCCTATGCCACTCTTTCTAACTTCAGAATTGCGTTTAAATACATGGATGGCGATATACTAAAGAAATTGTTCACGACTTTTGTTAGGCCAAAGCTAGAATATGCAGCAGTTGTGTGGTGCCCATATCTTAAGAAGCACATCAACAAACTGGAAAAGGTGCAAAGACATGCTACTAAGTGGCTCCCAGAACTGAAGGGCAAGAGCTACGAGGAGAGGTTAGAGGTATTAAATATGCCAAAACTAGAAGACAGAAGAAAAAGAGGTGATATGATCACTACATACAAAATAGTAACAGGAATTGATAAAATCGATAGGGAAGATTTCCTGAGACCTGGAACTTTAAGAACAAGAGGTCATAGATATAAACTAGCTAAACACAGATGCCGAAGAAATATAAGAAAATTCACTTTCGCAAACAGAGTGGTAGACGGTTGGAACAAGTTAGGGGAGAAGGTGGTGGAGGCCAAGACCGTCAGTAGTTTCAAAGCGTTATATGACAAAGAGTGCTGGGAAGACGGGACACCACGAGCGTAGCTCTCATCCTGTAACTACACTTAGGTAATTACACCCTCACTGCTGCTCTCCCCCCCCCTCATCAGGGAGGGGGTGGGGGTGCATTAGTCTTGGCTGCCAGGCTGAGTAGCTCAGGGAACCACTGAGGGACCACCAGAAAGATGCATTTCATTATATGGAATACTAGATTTTTAATTTTTAATTGTAACTTCTTTAAGTGGAAGAATTGGAAACTAAGGGACTTGAGCCCATTTTGCAATATTTTAGTTTTGGTCATCTTCCCAGCTTGAGTAACAATAGTGATGTATGACCTCAGTTCCAATACATTGGCCAGAGTCTAAATTGCCGCCTACCTATTCTACAATGTTTGTTTGGATAATATTATCGATGTACAGCATGTTTTCTTCTCTGATTCCTAGGTGAACAAAGGCTGGATGTGCTTGTTAACAATGCTGCCATCTTTCATCATCCTCCAATCTTGACATGTGATGAACTTGACATTACTTACCAGACCAACTACCTTGGTGAGTGTATTAATTAATCAGCATTATGAACACATACCATCATCACCGCATCGCCCATGCACTCTTTGCTTTTTGTGATGACTACTTTATAGTGTGACTTGCAAGTATCTGTAAATTAAAATGCAAATAGTTGAATCATATTTATATGCTACATGTTGTGTATTATACAGCAAACTCTGTAAATATAATGTGTAACTGAAGTATGGAACCTGAACAAGATTTGTGACTTCAATGGGAGCATATAAAAGTGAAACACGTTCTTGATCAAGAAACCTGAAAAAATCTTATTTTTCTGTCAGGAGCCCCTTCGGCTCCCTAGCGCTATCAGACTGATATGATATATTAGTCCTTGTCTTCGGTCAATTAAAGTTCAGCCTACCGGGGACCAACAGCCAGAACCTGGCCCCTCATAGGGGCACAGGATGCAATGGCCTATAGAGACCCCCTTGTGGTTGGGAGCATTCCATGTCTGCCATCAACTGGGGTTAGGCACCCAGAAAGGTAGGTAGGCATAACAAAACAGACCCCACTTGGTAAGAAATTGCAACCAAAGACCGAACAGAGAGTCAGAACTCCCCCAAATTCTAAAGAAACTAGCAAACGTCATACACTGCTGCTGCACTGCTCATCCGCACAGCCCTCCCCCTTCCCAGAAGGGGAAGGGGGAAGCCCTGGACCCCCCCCCCCCCAACGCCAGCTACTCACACCTTCAGTTCGTTGACTAATGCGATCTGGGGCGGACGTCAACTGCGGCCTCGATTTCTTGGCATTCTTTATGCCTTTGCAGTGTTAACTGCTACTGTGGTGCGGTGGCAAAGTGTAACTACAGTACAGTGTACTGTGGTTGCATGCGCTTAGGGCTATTTTCCCTAGGTGCCCTGTAAGTATTGCCCTTGGGTTCTAGGGGTTACCTTCCATAGAGCCTTCAGGGTTCCACTTCCATAGGGGTTCTTGCTACTCGGCATTTACCCCACCTTTGGAGCCAGATGGGGTTTCATGGCCTTTGTTTGGCCTTGGGTAGGAAGTGGTGGTGTTGCTGGTTGGAGCACAAGGTGCTGGGCTGTCTGCTTACCTATGTGGCGGCCATGTTCCTGTTCCCTCTGGTATCGTTGTACTTTTGCGGGGGTTTTCTTTGCCAGGAGGGGGTCTGCCTTGTTTGGCTATTAGTCCACATAGGGGTATATTGGTGGCCCTCCTCTAGGCCCCTGTGCTTGTACACATCACAGGGTCCAGTTCTTTGCTCATTCCCCTTGTTAGCTTTTAGGTTAACCAGCTAGCAGTACCTTGCCTGGGCTTTCTGTAGATGACGACCAAAGGGCCCTGGAAACCCCTTGGTCGGGGCTCGGTTGACCGATGGATGTGTCCTCCGAGTTCCACCTTACCTTGTGCGAGTTTGAAGGTTGTTCTGTGCCCATGTCTCTGGGTGACAGTCACCAGTTTTGCCTCCATCATGCTGTCTGTTGGGTCAATGACACCTTTGACCCCGAGTCTTGCGAGACGTGTTCTCTGCCCGTGCTCCAGTTTACCCATTCTATTGTCACTGAGGTTCGGGTACAAGCGGCATCCGCGTTGCATGCCAGGATTATGTTGCCGCAACCTGCTAGGTTGGTTGCCTGCTTGGATGCCCTGAGGCTGCCCCATTTTGGTTATAGGAACCTAGACTTGGGGGGGGGTGTTTCTTACCCCCCCTTCCCTGTATGAGTATGAATTGGGGTCGGCTCCTCCCCAGGTTCGGTTCCGAGTTCCCTTGGGTTCCTTGGCTCCTTCCTTCTAGAGGTTTTCTGCTTCTCACATCCTGCCTGAAGAGGTACGGGAGGCTCTTGTTGCTTACCTTCTGCGTGACCCAGATTTTGCCTCTGTGATGGATCCGTCCTCGTTTGAGTACGGTTGTTCTTCCCCCATATTGGGTGTGTTATAAGGTTCCAGAGTCCTCATGGCTTGCAGACTGCCCTTTCTTTTCTCAGGGAGCACGGCACGGGTTTTGTTGGACCCACCTTGAGGTTACCTTGAGGTGCTTCCAGGGCTCAGCGACTCCGCGGCCCGGTTGTTGACCAGGCCTCCTCGTTGCTAGACTGGTCAACCAGGCTGTTGGACGTGACTGCTCGCAGCCTGATGTATGAGTCACAGCCTGGTTGATCAAGTATCCTTTGGAGGTGTTTGTCAAGTTCTCTCTTGAACACTGTGAGGGGTCGGCCAGTTATGTCCCTTATGTGTAGTGGAAGCATGTTGAACAGTCTCTGGCCTCTGATGTTGATAGTTCTCTCTTGAACACTGTGAGGGGTCAGCCAGTTATGCCCCTTATGTGTAGTGGAAGCATGTTGAACAGTCTCGGGCTTCTGATGTTGATAGAGTTCTCTCTCAGAGTACCTGTTGCACCTCTGCTCTTCAACGGGGGTATTCTGCACATCCTGCCATGCCTTCTGGTCTCATGTGCTGTTATTTCTGTGTGCAGGTTTGGGACCACATGCTCAAATGGCAGGAGGCTGCTACTGTTCTGCAGGTTTACCTGGGGGATGGATGGGCAAGTTTGAGCACCTTAATGTGTGCTTATTGGCCCCTGTGCTTCCTCAAGATGTTGGCCGTGTTCAGCTGTTCCTCTGTTCCTTTGCCGCTGCGCAGACAGCAGCACGGTGACGTGTGACGTAATGCTCGTTTGCTTGTTTCTTTTTTGGAAGTTCTATCCACTTGTTTGGCTTTTGGTAGCAATTTTCACCAGAATAGGGATTTTGTTTTGGGACGCTTACCTTTTTGGGTGCCTGACTCGGTCGATGGCAGACATAGAATGCTTCCAACCACACGGGGGTTTCTATAGGCCATTCCTCCCCATGCCTCTCTGAGGGAGCCAGGTTCTGGCTCGTGATCCCCGGGAGGCCCACAGACCTCCATATACATGACTGATGCCAAAGTCTGACATTAGCATATCAGCCTGGTAAAGCTCCGGAGAGCCTCTGGGTCTTGCCCAGAAACGGCGTTTCATTACATTCAAAGTGTTTTTTTTTTCTTCTTTGTTTATTATCCGATTTTGTTGTAACTTCTACATCCCGGAGAATGCATACCCTTCCATAATTATGTGAAGATAGAATTAAATTGGTCGACAAATAAATCAGTCATAACTGGCAAAACTTGGGACTATGAATTGTTTTTTTTTTTCACAGATTTCAAACTCTATTTTCCTTGTTTCTTTAGATTGTTTTGATGATTAGGGACCAGATTAGGTCTTTTTGACTAATATAAAGTATACCCTAAATACATCCCTTAAATCATCATCTTTATTATAATTATCCCTATACAATGGGGCCTCGACTTACGATGCTAATCCGTTCCCCGAGACGGATCGTAAGTCGAAATATCGTAAGTCGAAGCAATTTTTCCCATAAGAAATAAAGGGATTTGAATTAATCTGTTCCCCACCCTCCAAAATATTAACATACAAATACATTTTATACTGAATACAATGTTTTTTTTCTAACTACAATACAGTACCAAAGTTTCTCTTACCTTTTTGGAGGGCTCTTGATGGCATATGGAAAATGGTGATGAGGGGGAAGGAGGAGAGTTGTTACTGTTTGGAAGGGGAGTCCCCTTCCATTATCACATCAGGCAGTGATGTTTTCTCTGGGGTACTCTCCTATGTTTTGCCTGAATACCACTAGGACCTGGTTGTGGTTCAGTGCTTGTTTGTCTCACTACAAATTTGTCAAGAGACATTTGTTTTTCCTTTCTTTTTAACATTAGTCTGTAATGATGCATCACAGTGTCATTGAATAGCTTAAGGCAACGACCTACTGCAGCTTGATTTGGGCGAGTCGTTTCAGCAAAGGTTTGCAATTCTTCCCATGCTGCACACATTTTCTTAATTATTGAGGAAGAGACATTCTCTACTGGCACATCCTCCCCTGAAGAAATTTCCTCAGCTGCCTCTTCTTGCTGCTCCTTTTGAAGGGCTTGGAGTTCTTCGGTGGTCAGTTCTTCGTTGTGTTCTTCCACCAACTCCTCCACATCAGCACCATCCAACTCCAAACCCAATTGCCGACCCAGAGAAACAATTTCCTCAACGAGAGGCACTTCAGGTTCAGGCTCAAACCCCTCAAAGTCTCGTTCTGCAACACATTCAGGCCACAGTTTTCTCCAGCCAGAGATCATGGTTCTTACAGTCACTTCTTGCCAGGCTTTGTCAACAAGTTTTAAAGCACTATAAATGTTAAAATGGTTTTTCCTGAGCTCTTTGAGGGTGAGGTTTGTGGCATCCGTCACTTCGACACATCTCCGGAAAAGTGCCCTCTCATAAAGTTTCTTAAAATTGGCAATGATTTTCTGGTCCATAGGCTGAAGTAGAGGAGTGGTGTTGGGAGGAAGGAACTTTATTGTAACCTAAATTCTTCATCCAATGAATCCTCCAAGCCTGGAGGATTGGCAGGAGCATTATCGAGGAGGAGCAGGGCCTAGAGTGGCAAACTGTTCTCCTGCAAATATTTTTTTATGGCAAGGCACACCACCATATTCACCCACTCCGTAAAAAATTGCCTAGTCACCCGTGCCTTAGCATTAGCTTTCCACATCACACACATTTTGTGTTTCTGCACATTATATTTGTGAAAACCCTTGGATTTTTGGAATGATACACAAGTAAGGGTTTAATTTTCAAATCGCCACTCGCATTACCACACAATACAAGAGTAAACCGATCTTTCATAGGCTTGTGCCCAGGCAATGGCTTCTCCTCCTTGGTAATGTATGTTTTCTTTGGCAATCTTTTCCAGAATAGCCCTGTCTCGTCACAATTAAACACTTGTTGTGGTAGGTATGCCTCACTCTGCACAAAATCTTTAAATTCGCCAATGAATCTTTCAGCCGCTGGTTTGTCTGAGCTGGCAGCCTCCCTATGCCTCACAACACTATGAATTCCACTTCTTTTTCTAAATTTCTCAAACCATCCCCTGCTCGCCTTAAACTCTTTCACTTCTGCATCACTCGTTCCAGGGGTTTTCTTTAAAAGGTTTTCATGCCTTTAAACAAATGATGAAATTTAAAAGGTTTCTTGCCTTTTCACAAATGATGGCCTCCGAAACGCTATCACCCGCTAACTCTTTGTTGTGAATCCAAATTAATAATAACTGTTCAACATCCTCAAGTGTTTGTGTTTTATGTTTCGTGATTATTGATACGCCTTTTGCCACTTTAGCACTCATAATGTCCATTTTCTTAGCCAGTATGGTGGATATCGTTGATTGAGATTTGTTGTACTGCCTAGCCAGTTCACCTACCCGCACACCATTTTCATATTTACGAATGATCTCTTGTTTCTGCTCTATGGTCATTCTTACATGGGATCTCATATGTTGAGCCTTACCGCTGACTTTCCTGGGACTCATGGCGTGATATATAATAATTACTTTAATGTTCAGAATGCAAAACATCACCACAAAAGCGGAATTTCTTATAGGCGCGATTGTCACTAAGCGGGCAGCTGTAGTAAACTGAGGTAGGTCGGCCGCATGACCGGAACCACGCGCTCAGTCGACCCGAACGTGTACCAACAAATATCGGAAATTCGACGACACCATCGGATGTTGAGTCGCATTTTTCAATGAAATTTACATCGTAACTCAAAATTATCGTAAGTAGGGGCAATCGTATGTCGAGGTGCCACTGTGTGTATTTTTTTTTGGGGGGGGGGGGTATTTTTCCTTGACTACATTTCAACACATATTGACCTACTACTTTCACATATTCGAGTACGAATGCCAAACAATGTTTATTAAAACATACTAGTAAATTAATGAATTAGAACTAACTTATACATTGTCAATAACTTCAACTTCAATTATCTCTAAAACTAGAGTTTCAACATTGAGTCAGCTTCAAAAAATCCATTTTCTGACCAATTCTCACCATTTGTACATATAGTGTGTGCAGCTGTCTGTTCTACAATCCTATTAGAATGGATTTTTCATAAGCTCTAAATGTTTGAGTTATAAATTTTGCTAATCTGAATTTGGTGCATATTTCGAATGCCAGCAGGAACCACGTCACAGAGCAATACCGCAATACCTGGGTACACTTCACCCAGGTATTGCGGTATTGCTCTGTGACGTTGTTCCTGCTGGTGGTGTGGCGTCGATGTTATGTGTGGGGCGAACCCAAGATGGCTCCCCCCACTCTTGAGATGAATCCTCCCTAGACTCCCCAATCATATCAATAATTGTATCTGCACATGCCCGGAAAGATACGCCCGGCTGCCCAGCCCTTTGCAGAACCCGCGACCCCGTCGCCTCAGTCCCCCTGACTCCACCTGTGACGTCAGCTGAGCTACCCGAGCGTCCCCAGTGGTGTCGGAAGAGGTGCGATCCTCTACACTTCCACTCCCAGTGGTGTCGGAAGAGGTGCGATCCTCTACACTTCCACTCCCATTGGTGTCGGAAGAGGTGCGATCCTCTACAATTCCACTCCAGTGGTCGCCACTGGACTGGTCACTGTCTGGGTTAAGCATGTCCTGTGATTGCTGGTGTGCATGTTTCTTGTTGCTACCCTTCGATACAACCACTACCCGGACTTCACTACAACGCGAACTTACACAAATAAAACACAATCCTTTTCTACGAGAGGAAAACTAACCAAATTCACAAAGTAGGAAATACAACGATTAATCGAGAAAATCGCTGAAGTGAATTTGATGAATGAGCGTCTGCTCCGCCCGCACTCGTGGCTGACCTTGAAATAATCCGCAGTTCTATTACTGAAACCTAAGTCCTTTACGTTAAAAAATTAAAGAATCTAATTCCTATAAAACAATTTAAAATGATAAAATAACTAACGCGCAGCACCCGTGATAGATTAATAAAGAATATTACGTACTTAATACTAAACGCACTTCAAGTGAGCAGCGTGGCCACTGATGACTGATGGAGCGGGGCCAGCTGCGCTGAAAAAAAAAACTAAGTCCCGCGCTTTTTCGTTTAAACGCTGAAAAATCAAAATTTGTTCTGAAGGGAAATAACTAGTTTTACGTTACTAAACAGCTCTAGCGATTTATATAGACTCCCAGGACATCTATTGTCTTTGTCAAAATTTAAAATTTTCAACAAAAACTTGCGTTTTTTTTTACTTAGTGCTGAACTCTGCCAAATTGTTGCACCCAGAAAAAATTCTATCACCCAAAATTTGGTAAAACTCCCTTAATTCGTCAAAAATGCGTTTCTTGTTCTCAGATATAAATACGTTATTATTTAATACCGACCCTGTATACAAAACAACACTGATACGTCGGGCGGTTTCAACACTCATCAATTCAAATTTTCATCAAAATCTGAGGTTTTCACCCCAAGTGGACTCTAATAAAATCACAACACGATTTTCTCGAAAAATAACTAAATTCGGCAAAAATGTAATTATCACTCTTTAATGCTTAGGAACAGAATTACGTCCCTTGCGCGCACTAGAGAGTAATGCTGGCCCCAGAATGTTACACGAAACATGAGGAATTCGAATTTTCGCAAAATGTACGAATCTAGCCAAGTGGGACTTAGAATTTTTCGACTACGTTTCCACAAAAAATTCTAAGTCTTAAAAACGTAATTCTACCGTCTTACTGGTTAAAACTAGAAACAATATCACTCGCAACGACTGGGGAATCCTAATGATACTCAGACCATGTACGTGACCCACTATTACAAATTAATTACAGTTAACGACTTCCCGACGTTGACTCAGCCGAAAACTTATCCCAAATACTTAGAAATATTTCCACGAGTTCTATCAGACAATTACACGAAATTTACTATCTCTTAACAAACTCCTTCACCTAACCCTTAAACTGAGCATGGCGTATATATACGCCTGAGTAACATGTCCGACGGTGCGGATGGCGTATAAATACGCCATAGGGTGCCATTCCCCATTCAAATGGGCCCGCGGCTACACGGGGGTTCACAGTAGCTCTCCTAGGGCTCTTGTAAACAGACGCAATTTAAAAAAAACTGTGGGCAATATTCTCAGGTGTGAGAGGCGCATTACTGTTGGAGCAACCAAGGCTGTCGCAGCAGCATGAGCGATCAGCATTGCTGTTCAGCTTGTGACCACAGCATCGCCGAAAAATGTCAAAAATAAATATATAACTGTTATTATTTAGTGATGACAATCTTACAGATGACCCGTGACTGATATAAATAACCAGGGTGTGATAATAGCAGGATGTTGTAATAATTAGCGCTGGTGGAGGAGGTGATGCGGAGAGACTGAGGAAGACAGCATCGTTTACGGACTGTGTGGCCCCCTGTTATTGTTTACATTCATCATACCAGCTCAGTGGTTCTCTATGGTGAACACAATGTAGATACTTCTAATAATGTGTGTATTAGTGTACTAACAGCAAAAGGGTATGCTGGGAGGAGCCATCTGGGTGACGGAGGAGCCATTTGGATGACTGAGGTGACGTCGTCTGCATGATTTGTCATGCTGGGTAAGGGTGGGCACTATGCTCTTTGGGCGCACTACAAGCTTAGGTGTACAGTTACAGTGCATAAAACATGTAGATATTTAAACATGTAGCGTGGTAATAACACTGCAAAAAGTATTGTTGGGGAGAAAGTTTAGTGCGTGTGACCTTGAATGAGTGAGGGAGCGCCAGCCGCCAGCTGTGTATACCGACGACTCTTTGTGGCCTGAACTAACTATATCAGCTTAGCTGTACAGTGTGGTGAACAAAATATATACATACTTATATATAAAGTCTGTATATGTGTAATAACACCACAAATGGTATTGTTGGGGGAGAAAGTTTAGTGCGTGTGTTGAGGGAGTGGCAGCGAGTGGCTGGCTGGTGTGTGGCGG
>WNGS01028583.1:1881124-1899205 GCA_020271785.1 Procambarus virginalis | reverse complement strand
TATATATATATATATATATATACCAATGCGTTATGTGTGATTTCCTCCGAGGCTATGGGTCCCCCTTCTTCCAGCCAGAGGTGGTACTCCCTTCCATGAAATATATATATATATATATATAATATATATATATATATATATATATATATATATATATATATATATACTGTATATAATATTTGTATGTATGTTTTACAATGAAATCACATTAACATAACCCGTCCTCAGACCAAGTCCACTCCATCCAGCAGTCGACCCCCAAAGACACATTCATAACTTTTAACATTCTGCTCATTAAAAAACTGGAATTTCCTCAAATATAAATTAATATTATTATATATTAGCATATTGTGCATATTTAGGCATTGATTAGTTTAGGTTACGAGTCTTAAGTTCTGTTGGCCATTATTTGTATTTGTAGTACAGTGGTACCTCAGCTTAAGAATTTAATCCGTTCCCAGAGATGGCTCCTAAGCCGAATATTCATAAACTGAAGCGAATTTCCCCATAAGAAATAATGGTAATTGAATTAATCCCTTCCAGACTCCCCAAAAAATTCATTTCAAAGTAAATTTTATACATAATTCACCCAAATCTTCAGTACTAAAGTATGTACAAGTTATTACTTACCTTTGCTTATGGAAGACAGTGAAGAGGAGGAGAGGTGGTGTTACTGTTTGGAAGAGGAATGTCCTTCCATTATCCATTATAACATCAGGCAGTGATGACTTCTCAGGGATACACTCTGACATGTTTAACCTGCATACCACTAGGACCTGCTTGTGGCTCACTGCTTGTTCTTCTCGCTAAAAACCTGTCTAGTGACACTTGTTTTTCCCTACGTTGTAACACACTTGTCTGAAGTGAGACATCACATGTCATTAAAAAGATTAACACAACAGCCTACTACAGCTTACTCTGGGGAAATTAATAAAAACTTTTCATCATCCTCAAGTGTGTGTGTGCTTTGTTTCATGATTGTTCATGCACCTTTTGCCACTTTAGCACTCATAATGTAAATTTTCTTAGCAAGTACAGTGCATAGCGTTGACATTAGTTGTACTGCCTATTTAGTTCAACAACCCGTGCACCATTTTCACGTTTATGAATGAGCTCTTGTTTTTTCTCTATGGTCATGCTCGCATGTGTTTCACCTGGTTGATACCTGGTTGATGGGGTTCTGGGAGCTCTACTCCCCAAGCCCGGCCCGAGACCAGGCTTGACTTGTGAGAGTTTGGTCCACTAGGCTGTTGCTTGGAGTGGCCCGCAGGCCCACATATCCACCACAGCCTGGTTGGTTCTGCACTCCTTGGAGAAAATGACCTAGTTTTCTCTTGAAGATGTCCACGGTTGTTCCGGCAATATTTCTCATGCTTGCTGGGAGGATGTTGAACAATCGTGGACCTCTGATGTTTATACAGTGTTCTCTGATTGTGCTTATTGCATCCCTGTTCTTCACTGGTTCTTTTCTGCATTTTCTTCCATATTGTTCACTCCAGTATGTTGTTATTTTACTGTGTAGATTTGGTACCTGGCCCTCTAGTATCTTCCATGTGTATATTGATATCTCGTCTTCTTTCTAGTGAGTACATTTGGAGAGCTTTGAGATGATCCCAATAATTTAGGTGCTTTATTGCATCTATGTATGCCATATATGTTCTCTGTATTCCCTCTATTTCAGCAATCTCTCCTGCTCTAAAGGGGGAAGTGAGTACTCCAGACAGGACAGTACAAGTGATTTGTATAATACAGTACAACCATTGTGACAGGATCCGTTTTCTTGGCTTGAATCTTACCACTGTCTTTCTTGGGACCCATGGCGAGATATATAATAACAGCTTTTATGTTCAAATCCCCCCCCTCCCCCCAAAAAAAAAGAACTAATTCTTTACAAAGAATTCAGGCGCGATTGTCACTAGGCAGGAGGCACTGGTAAACTGAGGCGCGATCGACATGCCACCACGTGCTAAGTTGGCCATCAAGAAACTCATTTCCAGAGGCAAAGTTCATAACCCAAAAAGTTTGTAAATAGGGATATTCTTAAGCCAAAGTGTCACTGTACTTAGGGTGAAGCATTTACGGCATTGTGGTTCAAACAAAAATTGTCAGCAAAGCACTTGTTCCAGAAGTGTTCTGACGTCATCAGTTGCGAGTCGTGTGTCGACCGTTTTTCATTCATAAACGGGGTTTGGGGGTGCATGGAATAGACGTTTGCCTTTGTTTATGAGGACGGGCTACATTGATGTATCAATAAGAGGCTTACAATTCAAGAAACCTTACAAACAAACCAAGCTTACAAACCCAATCAAGATTTTAAGCATTGTTCCATACACATTGGCTAATGGTTCAGTAGTTCAACACTTCTTGTCAACTGCACAATAAAATCACATTACATGATGTACAATGAGAAAATCAGTAGGAGCCATGAGGAGGATTCAAACTAGCATGGAAGTAGCAAGTAAGCAAATTTACAGTCAACCGCATGTTGTGGGACTTCTCTTACCACCCCTATTTGATTGTGAACTTTATTGTATATGATTACAAAATATGTGTGACACTAACATAACTATTAGAAGTGAAATGAAAAACACACCAACAGGATACATTAATGAATGACATAAACAGATTCGATCACTATCGCAAGTCAGACACCTCAAACTTTTTAGAGGTTGGACACATGCCCAAGATGCACCAGGTGTTTGCCCTCTGAACTGCGACACTTAGGCACTAGAACAAAAAGCTTTTTGCTCTTTGGTCTTTTGTAACACTGATTAGTTTGTTGCCTAGTTTTTTATTTATTTATTTATATATAAATTTACAAGAGTTTTTACCTTCTTGCAAAGCCACTAGCACAAATAGCATTTCGGGCAGGTCCGTAATCTTAATTTTCCCTGGAATATGACCTGCCAAATCATTTTAACAAGCAGGTACCCAATCACTGCTGGGAGAACAGAGGCTCCCCAGCCAGGATATGAATCCAGGCCAAATCGCTCGCGAAGCGCGGGGAATGTGTGCGTTACCCAGGGTTGGTGGCTGAGCGGACAGAACACTGGACGCGTGATCCTATGGTCCCGAGTTCGATCCCAGGTGCCGGCGAGAAACGATGGGCAGAGTTTCTTTCACTCTGATGCCCCTGTTACCTAGCAGTAAATAGGTACCTGGGAGTTGTCAGCTGTTACAGCTGCTTCCTGGGAGTGGAGGTCTGGTCGAGGATTGGGCCACGGGGACAATAAAGCCCCAAAATCATCTTAAGAAGATACCACTTGCACCATGTGGACTATTCCTTCAGGAACTTCAATGCACATTTTTCCCATGAACCAAGGGTCTCTGAGCTGATTGGAACAAAGCTGTAGCAGTGTGCCAGACCTCTGTATTGATGGCTTTCTGCATTCCCTGAACGAAGTAGCACCACTTCCTTTGCTTGTGCTATGTTGGAGTTAGGTATTGGCCAGTGTTGAAGTGCATGCATAGTTCCACACCACTAGTTTGCCATCCTTCCAATGAAACATGGCGACTCCGTCTGAACGCTTCTGAGGTTCATTGGGTCTGTATAGGTGTGGTTCTCTTTGTGCCAGGCAATAAGCTGTGGCAAGGCTCCTCTTGATGATGCCCTTGAGTTTTTCATGCCGTGCAATCTTACCCTATGATTTACGACATACCAGACCATGATGACCATATTGGTCTGTTATTGTGCTCCCAGAGATACACCTGTGTTCAATGAGGATGTGGACGGTAAGGCGAAGGGCAACTCCAATACGGAGAGCGTTGAGATTAAGGCGAGTTACCAGGGCTGCATTGGATACAGCAAATAAAAAAGTTACTGCTAGGAGGCAGGCTTTGTTCTCAGCAGATGCATTTTCAAGCATCATTGTGGCAGTCTTTTTCATTATGGGGACTATCCCAGTGGGCCTGTCTGTGGTCAGAGGTAAAAGGTTTGGAATGGTTTCCCACTGAATGGCTGTTTTGATGAACTTTGGATCGTGAGTTCCTACGGAGCCTCGTGCTCTTCCCTACTAATTCGTTGGGTGCTGTGAATGAGGATAAGAATGCTGGATGTGCTACCTCAGTTGCCTACCGTAAACCTTTTCCCCAAAATCTAACTGGTAGTGATGCTTGGTCTCCCTGACTGTTATCCAAGTCTAGGTTAAGTGCCTTCCTGAATATTGACTTCAGGAGCTCATCATATAAACTTAGTAGTGGGTTGCCATACCAAAAGTGGTTGCACAATGATCATAACTTACAAAAATACTAACAAGAATAGATGACAAATTGACAAAAAGGAATTCCTGAAACCAGCAACTTAAAGAACAAGAGGACACAGATTCAAGCTAAGTAAACAGATGTGCCAAAAATATATTAGAACATTTTCTTTCGCAAACAGTGGTAGACGGTTGAAACAAACTAAGTGAGGTGTTGGAGGCCAACACCACCTCACTTAGTTTGTATACAAACAGTCAGTAGTTTCAAGCATTATACGACAAAGAGTACTGGGAAGACAGGGCACCATGAGCGTAGCTCTCATCCTGTAACTACACTTAGGAAATAACAAACACACAATATATCATATCGTATTTATTCTTCAATGAAAACAAAAATTTAGTTATGGTGGTGGTGGTTGAGAAAATTATTGGCCTGTCATCAGGTAGAAAATTGGTAATTTTTAATTTTATATGAGTGCTACCTCAGATGCATTGAATGCATCATATTGGTTCATATTTGAAAAAGATACATGTGTACAGACATACCAGAGGCAAATTGCACATGCAGTGTGAGTGCAGAATGAAATATGGCATTAACCTGCCTTGCAGCAGTGAGAGAGCTTTCTACTGAGCCTTATTGTAAGTGATGTTAAAGGCTTCAGAGTACCAGCTATATTGTCTCGGTTAATACTCTGGAAACGTGTAGAACAGCTGAGGAGAGGAGGTGTGTGCTGGTAGCAATTGTGTACATCTCATGATCACAGTGCTGTATTCACATTGTGTGCATCTCATGATCACAGTATTCATATTGTGTACATCTTGTGATGTATTCACATTAAGAAACACTAATGAGTTAAGATGTACTGGCTAGTATACTGATAAGAACCCTATCCTCAAGTTATAACTTTGAGTAATTTATATGGGCATTTACCTGATAAATATGACACCAGTAAAAGTAAAATCCAGTTGCCTTAGATATTATTGGCAGCAAATGTACTTTGCAGTGTATTTTAATAGTTAATTTATGTGCCATAATCAATATTTATTTTTATCTTTTTACTTAATGTTTTCTATCGCTTATGGAGAATTTGAAATTTTATTGCGTGGCATGTGTGTGTGTATATTTAGAACAAAAGATCAAGAACACCGATCTCATTAAATGTGTTCATTGTCTTTTCAAATGTGGTAGATACTGCATTTAATAAGTATTCTTGATCTTTTTGTATATATATATACACTGTACTGTGTGTGTGTGTAAAATATATATATATATATATATATATATATATATATATATATATATATATATATATATATATATATATATATATATATATATATATATATATATAATAATATAATGTAATATTTAATATGCATGCTCATACTGGGAAGACGGGACACCAGCTCTCATCCTGTAACTATGTATGTAATTACAAGTAGGTAATGACACACACATCGGGTGTGTGTGTGTAAGGCCGCCACACTGAGGTTGGCGGCCTTGTGGCTGAGTGGACAGCACTCGAGGGTCATAGGCCCAAGGACTCTGGTTCAATTCCCGTCCGAGGAAGAAATAAATGGGCAGAGTTTCTTGAACCCTGATGCCTCTGTTCACCTAGCAGTGAAATAGGCACCTGGGAATTAGACAACTGGCACAGGCTGCTTCCTGGGTATATGTGCGTGTGTTAAAAATACGTACTGTATATGTAGCAGAGATAATACAGGAAAAATAGGTTGGTTAGGAAGTGGGGTCCAAGAGTTAATAGCTTGATTCTGCAGGCACAAATAGTAAATGCACACTCTTTCTAAGGAAGCAACCCGTTCTCGCACTTTCGTATAGTCAATATTGACTTATTTAATACGTGCATATGAGACATACTAAACATACTAGTTTACCTTGAAAAGCTTTATAGAAAAGACCGACCTTACCTAACCTTCTTAGTATGTTAAGATAAGCATCTTATTGCTTCGTAATTACAATTATTACTTAACCTATACCTATAATAGGTTATAATACCTATTATACCTATAATACCTATAATAATATATACCTATACCTATAATAGGTTAAGTAATAATTGAAATTACGAAGCAATAAGATGCTTATCTTAACATACTAAGAAGGTTAGGTAAGGTCGGTGTTTTCTATGAAGCTTTTCAAGGTAAACTAGTATGTTTAGTATGGCACATATGCACGTATTTAATAAGTCAATATTGACTGTAAGAAAGTGTGAGAACGGGTTGAAGGAGACAGGGAAGATGAAACTGAACCTTGCTAAAGCGAAATACTTAAATGAGAATAACATAGCCTTCTCGGTTTGGTGCTTTCTATTGATAATTACTTACTTAATTAAATGAGAATAGAAATAAGGAAGAATGTAATTTTTTTTTCCACAAGGTGATAAGGATTGGGAAGCAGGCGAGATGGTACACGAAAGTAAATCAACAAACTCATTAGAGAAAAGAAGTATGAAAGGCAAAGGAGAAGGGAACATGTTCCTGAAAGTTGTGTATACTGTACCTGCATTGATGGAGTAAGATAAAAAATACTGGAGTTACATGATATAATACAGCTTAAGATGCCAGATATTGTCACACTAGTAGAGACAAAACTGGAAGATTAGAATTTAAATGGGGTGGAATTTCTGCTGAGGCTATGATATTTGGAGATGTAACAGACAAGTTAGAGAAGGTGGAGGTGTTGCAATCCTTGTGAAGGAACAACTGAAGGCAAGAGAATCGAGACTTGACAAACCTCGAGAAGTAGACTTAATGGCGCTGGAGATTTGCAGTCAGAACAATAAACTAATAATCAATGCTGCATACTGTCCACCAGCAAGCAACACAGACTAAGGAGGAGCACGATGACAAAGCGAGGGATTTATAATGATCATAAGATAAATTATTGTAAAAGATAAAGATAAATCATGACTGTTGATATTGTACTTGGCAACTTCAATTTAAAGTCGATAGACTGGGAAGACTATGAAGCAAGAACAGAGGATTTTGGACTGGCCGATTTGTAAACATCCTGGAATCTTTCATGTATAAACATGTATGAGTGCCCACACAATGAGGGAAGGTGATGCTCCATCACTGCTGAATTTGGTATTTACCAGGAAGGATGAAGAAATATTTGACATTCAGTACCTTCCTAGGAAATGTGTGACCATGTCTTGTTGGAAATTAGATATGCTATGTGATATAATCTAGAAGAGAATGGCAAAATTTTAATAGTTGACAAACTTGATTTTAAGAGAGGACACTATTGGGAACTTTGCAATTTTTTTAATTAATTGAATTGGAAAGACTTGTTGCTAGGCAAGGAAATACTGTAAATGAAATGTGTACTAAATTCCATGAACTATATGATAAAGGTACAAAAAATATATAGTGGAATCTCGGTTTTCGAATTTTTCAGTTCTCGAGCTCAATTTATTTGAAAAATTTGACTCGGTATTCGAAGTTTGCCTCGGTTCTTAAATTAAGTAAGTTTGTTTATACAGGTATAGGCCGACTGAGCACATGGCACACTTCTGTGTACCAATGTCTCCCACCTAGTGATGACTGCGCTTGAATTCTTTGTGAAGATTTCATTGTTTTTGTGCTTTTTTGGTGTCTGAACATAAGTTATTATTATATATCATGCCAATGGGTTCCAAGAAAGTCAGTAGTAAAGTTCAACCTAAGAAAATAGTTATGAGGATGATGATAGAGGAAAAACAAGAGATCATTCATAGTGAGACAATGTGATGTCTCACTAAAGACAATTGTTAAAATGTAGGGAAAAACAAGTATCCATGAAGAGATTGCTTGTGAGACAAGCAAGCAGTGAGCCACAACCAGGTCCTAGTGATATGCCTGCAAAATGTGTGTGTGAGAGAGAGAGAGAGAGAGAGATAGAGATAGATGATTAGTGAGTGAGTGAGTGAGTGAGTGAGTGAGTGAGTGAGTGAGTGAGTGAGTGAGTGAGTGAGTGAGTGAGAGTGAGTGAGTGAGTGAGTGAGAGAGAGAGAGTAATTACCTAAGTGTAGTTACAGGATTAGAGCTACGCTCGTGGTGTCCCGTCTCCCCAGCACTCTTTGTCATATAATGCTTTGAAATTGTTGAAGGTTTTGGCCTCCACCACCTTCTCACTTAACTTGTTCCAACCGTCTACCACTCTGTTTACAAAAGTGAATTTTCTTATATTTCTCCGACAGCTTTGTTTTGTTAGTTTAAATCTATGCCCTCTTGTTCTTGAAGTTCCGGGTCTCAGGAATTCTTCCCTATCAATTTTATCGATTCCTGTTACTATTTTGAACGTAGTGATCATATCACCTCTTTTTTCTTCTATCATCCAGTTTTTGCATATTTAATGCCTTTAACCTCTCCTCGTAACTCTTGTCCTTCAGTTCTGGGAGCCACTTAGTGGCATGTCGTTGCACCTTTTCCAGTTTGTTGATGTGCTTCTTAAGATATGGGCACCATACAACCACTACATATTCCAGCTTTGGTCTAATAAAAGTCGTGAACAATTTCTTTAATATTTCTCCATCCATGTATTTAAAGCAACTCTGAGGTTAGAAAGTGTAGCATAGGCTCCTCGCACAATGTTCTTAATATGGTCCTCAGGTGACAGTTTTCTATCTAGAACCACCCCTAGATCCCTTTCTTTGTCAGAGTTCTTTAAAGATTTCTCGCATAATTTATAGGTTGTGTGGGGTGTGAGAGAATGTGAGAGAGAGAGAGAGTGAGAGAGAGTGAGAGAGAGTGAGAGAGAGTGAGAGTGTGAGGGAGAGTGTGAGTGTGAGGGAGAGTGTGAGTGTGAGGGAGAGTGTGAGTGTGAGGGAGAGTGTGAGAGAGAGAGAGAGAAAGTGAGTGAGTGTGAGTGAGTTCCCCAGAAATATCATCACTGCTGTTATAATGGAAGGGGACTCTCCTTCCAAACACTAACACCTCTCCTCCTCCTCACCTTCCTCACTGTCTTCCATATGCCAACAAGTCCTCAATATAGGTAAGGTACCTCTAAGTATTATTCTGTATAAAATGTATTTTTTAGTTCATATTTTTGGGGGTGGAGAATGGATTAATTCAATTGACATTATTTCTTTTGGGAAAATTCGTTTCAGTTTTCAAATTGTTTCCAGGAACAAATTAAATTAGAAAACTGAGGTACCAGTGTATACCAAAACAAAAATGCAGAACCAGAAAATAGGATTGGTTCAGTAGAAGTTGCAAGGGGCCAGAGAGGAAGTGGTACACTAGAGGAAGAGGCCGAACCCTCAGCACTACAATAAAGAATCAAATACATAGCAGTGAGGAGAGGCAGAAAGGAACTCTGAGAAAGGTGTAGTGGACAAGTGTAAAACAGATCCAGGACTTTAATATAATTTCATTAAAAGCAAGCTGCATGTAAAGGATAAAATCAGGAGATTGAGAATGGGGAACAGGTTTAATTAGAATGAAGAAATGTGTGAAACACTAATTGAACAGTTCAAAATTGTTCATGTAAAAGGATTTCAGAGAGCTGGATATACTGCCAATTCTAGAACATACCGTACAGTACATAAAGGTGTCTTGAGACAAAGTGGAATGTTTAGTCATGGGGCTAAGAAAAAAATATAGCTGTTGAACCAGATGGAGTTTCATCTTGGGTGCTGTGAGAATGTGCAACTGAGCTAAGCATCCCACTCCAATTGATATTCCAGACATCTTTGTCCACAGGAATATTGGCAAATATTTGGAAAAGGACAAACAGTTCTAATCTACAAAAATGGTAGCCAAGAAGACTCCTCTAAATTATAGACTTGTGTCATTAACAAGCGTGTTAGTCAAAACACTAGAATTTTTTTTTTAAACCAAATGTCATTAATTTCCTGGAAAGTAATGACATAAGACAATATAGTCTTCAAACATGACGATCCTGTGTAGCAAATCTACTTAGTTTTTATGATAGAGCCACAGAGATTCTACAGGAAAGAGATGGTTGGGTTGAATGTGTATCTGGACCTAAAAAAATGGCTTTTGACAGAGTCTCACTCAAAAGGTTGTTTTTGGAAACAAACATGCTGGAGGGGTGATAGGACGACAACTGACATAGATCAAAAAAATTCTGACAAAGATGAGAGCGGTAATCAGAGGCAGTGTATCTGACTGGAGGAGTGTTACTAGCGGAGTACCACAGGGTTCAGTTCCTGCCCCAGTAATGTTTGTCTACATAAACGATCTACCAGAAGGAGTAGAGAATTATGTGAATATGTTTGCAGATAAGGCTAAGATACTGGAGAAGATAGACGTATATGGTTGTCGTGCCCTTCAAATTAATCTAGATAAAATAAGTGTTTGGAGCACCATGTGGCAAATGGAATTCAATGTGAATAAATGCCATGTTATAGAATGTGGAATAGAAAAAAAAAGACCACACAACCTACAAATTATGTGAAAAGAACTTAAAAAGATATTGGGATGATTCTGGATAGAATGTCACCAGAGGAACACAAACAAAGGACATTATTTAGAGGTGCATATGCTGCACTCTCCATCTTCAGAATTTCTTTTAATTACATGGTTGGTGAAATACTAAAGAAACTGTTCATGACTTGTGAGACCAGAATTGAAATATGCAGCTGTTGTATGGTGCCAATAGCTGAAGAAGTACATCAGTAAACTGAAAGGTGGAACAGCATACTACAAAATGGCTTCCAGAACTGAAAAACAAGGGTAATGAAGAAAGGCTAGAAACATTAAATATGCCAAAGTTAGAACACAAGAGGTGATGTGATCACCACTTACAAAATAATATTAACAGGAATTAACCAAATTGACAAAGAGGAATTCTTAAAACTGGAAACCTCAAGAACAAGAGGCGTTAGATTCAAGCTAGAGAAACAAAGATGCTGAAAACAAACTAGAAAGTTATCTTTTGCAAACAGAACAAGTTAACACGGTGCAACGAGCGTTTCCTGGGAGCTCGCGGCCAGACTCAAATATGTATAGTGACACCTCAGCTTACGAATGCCACTATTTGCGAACATTTTGGGTTATGAACCCGATTTCTTCTTAAAATCCGAATTGGGTTATGAGCTTTGCCTCGGGAAATGAAGTTTGTTGATACGCATATGACTGACCTAACGCGTGGTGGCACGTCGCCTGAATTCTTTGTAAAGAATGTTTTATTTTTTTATTTTTTGGTATTTGAACATAAAAGTTATTATATCCTCCTTATAATCCCCCTTTTATCCCGCCTCCTCCCTGTCTCCCATACACCTCCCCCCTCCTCACCATCTTCCAGTCACCAACAAGACCGTTAGTAAAGATAAGTAATAATTTGTGCGTACTTTAGTACTGAAGATTTGGGTGAATTAGGTATAAAATTTACTTTGAAGCAAATTTTTTGGAAAGTCTGGAACGGATAAATTCAATTTCCGTTATTTCTTGTGGGGAAATTCGCTTCAGTTTACGAATATTCGGTTTTCGAGCCATCTCTGGGAACGGATTAAATTCATAAGCTGAGGTACCACTGTACTCTTCAGTTTTCTCACCTCCATTTTCATGTTACAGCATTCATTTTGGTATCTTTTTGTTCGTAATAGACTTCCCTATAGGGATATATACATATGAAGTCCAAAAGTCTGGCGTGCCACCAGTACCAAACTCACAAATCGGGTGAGTTCTACCCGTGAGCATGCAACCCCTCCAAAATGTGTGTACTCTCTTGGGATTCTTGCCTCAATTCTTGTGCTATGTCGTTCATTTTGGTATCAATTTGTTCACAATAAAATTCCCTACAGGGTTATATGCATATACGTAAAGTCCAAAATCCCAGTGCGTCCTCCCCTTTTCCCTGCAGCAAAGGTAAAATTCAGCCAAGCGTTAGCCGTGAGTGAGCACGCATTTGCATACCTGCTACACCTGCACACAAATATGTATAATCTTTTTAGTTTGACCAGTGCCTTGATGCCACATGGCCCCTAACAGAAAACGGGAAGACACTGGTGCAAAGTTTAAAACACGTCCCATAATGATCGGATAAAAAAAATGTAATTTTAACAAATTTATTAAATTTGGACATCAGCTACATCCCTCCCACACATCCGAAGAGATAATTGTGGACGTCATATATGTCCCTCCCGAACGAAAATGTTGTGTGAGAAGATGGTGGTGGCCAAAACTGTCAACAGTTTCAAAGCATAAAAGAGTATTTACTTATGATAGCGCTGGGAAGATGCAACACAAGCGTAGCTCTCATCCTATAACTACACTTAGGTAATTACACATATTAACTAAAATAAATAAAACTTCCAGTCAACTACAGCTATTCTATAGACAGACCATGCAACTAGCTTTCACACACATTGTTTAGACAATCGCTAGAGGCCTTCTTTGTGTGAAAATGGGCAACGATATTATATGCAAGCCCACAGTGTAATCCTCATTAGAGAGACTTTTGGAATACTTTGAATATACAGTATAAATAGTTTGTGACCTTAGCTTCATAGTGATTGATGCATGGACTGAATGACAAGGAAACTGTTGCGGTGGAATTGGCAGCTCAGAGTGTGTTGCTGTATTAATACCTCTTACTTAGTTTTGATTTGCTTTTATCTTCTAAGATATTTCTTTAGCTACACATTGAAGCTACCTCATTATCTCATAAATGAAGGCTCACAAAACCTTACTTAAATCATTAATAACTGGGCTGCTCTCTTCTTGCATCCTGTATGTGTGTTACTAGCCATACATATCTGTGGCTCTATATGTTTGGCCAAATTAATAAAATATACAAATAAAACTCTTCTTTATTTATATACAAACTTAACTCTGAACCCCTCTGGAGATACCTTATGGTACTACTGTATTGTCATTTAAATTGTATCTATTTGTTAGGCAAAGTTTTAGGGTGATACCTTGAGAGTGCCACATCACATTGGCTTCAAGTAAGTAATTACCAAAAGAAGGCACCAAACCGGGAAGGCTACCTAGCACCTTCAAATGTGCGGAATAATCAGAGGGCGCTAAATATCACCAAGGATGCCAATGCGAGAACAAAAACGCATAAGGCGAACAATATCAAAAGTATGTCACCAAGAATTCTTTTGAGAGACAGGTGACCGCGAGCGGCTGTCGGAAAGCAAGACACGCTCGTCCTGGAAGTCAGGACATTCAACAAGGATATGCATGACCGTAAGAGGGACAATGCAATTAGGACAATAAGGAGCAGGGCGGCGCTCCATCAAGTGACCATGGGTTAAGCGAGTATGGCCAATACGCAACCTCGCCAGAGCTGTTTCCCAGCGCCGGTTACGGTGGTAGGAGGATGGCCACGAGGAAACACAACATTTAAGAGTGCGTAGTTTGTTACCAGTAACAGACGACCAAGAAGCCTGCCAACGGGTAAGGATGGAGGAATGGATAACCGGGTAAAAGTCGGAATATGGAATACCTTTACGAGAGATGGGACAAGAGCGGACAGCTTCCTTGGCGGCAGCATCCGCACGCTCATTTAGACACACCAATATGGCTGGGAACCCACAAACTCAACCGACTTAAATTTACTGTGAACAAGAAACAGCCAATGCTGGATCTCGACAACCACTGGATGAACCGGATTAAAGGACCCGAGAGCCATGAGGGCACTACGAGAGTCAACAACAACTATGAAGAGGAAGACTGACAACGAGAAAGCAGGAGACATAGAGAATAGCATAAAGCTCCGCTGTAAAGATGCAGTCTCCGGAGGTAAGCGACACATATAAGTGCGATCAGGAAAAACAACAGAGTAGCCAACACCGTCCGCAGACTTAGACCCATCAGTGAAGACAGAAACGGAGCGGGAGTGAGAAGAAAAGTGCNTAGGATCTTTACTCTGACTCTCATTGCCACTGTGGCCACCTTTTCTATTATCTTTTGGCACATTTTGCTACATTACCATAATCCCCTCTGATCTTCCTGTTGTGAATGGTGGATTGTAAATAGCATACACCACTATCTTAATATCCTCACGGTTAACTTACCTAGCATGAAGTCCTGCTAGTTGGAATCTGTCTCATCAGTGCTCCAATGATGTTGAGTCAGTAGTGCTACCCCTCCTTCCATCGTTTATCCTTTCTTATTAGTGTGTGTGTGTAATAGTAGGCATGCATCAGTCATAAGAGACTATGGAGTTGTGCTCTGGTTGTTGGTTTGGAGTGGCCTCTCCAGGGCATAAAGCCAGGTTAGGGCGATATGGAGGAGAAACTGTCACTCAAGCGCAGGTCCCCCCCCCCCTTCTCCACTGTGCCGAAAGTCTCCAATGAAAAGGCAATTATCAATCACCTCGAAGTTGGTGAAAGAAGGCACAGGGACCACAAACCCAGAGACCGTCATGATCGGACCAGAGAAGAGCCACGCCAGCAAGGGCAAGAACAACCCCAGCCTCCCAAAGCAGAGCTTGGGCCGCGCGAGCCCCAGGAGATGGATTTCCAAGCCCCACACCACTAGGTTCCAGACAGACAAAGTAATAACCACTTGAATAACATTGTAAAGAAGGATAAACAGTGAGAGGAGTAGCAGCCTATTGATACAACATTATTGGAGCTTTGAGGAGACAGTGGTGTACAGGAATTACCTAAGTGTAGTTACAGGATGAGGGCCACGCTTGTGGTGTTCAGTCTACCCACCACTTTATCATATAACGCTTTGAAACTATTGACGGTTTTGGCCTCTACCACCACCTCACTTGTTCTAACCGTCTACCACTCTGTTTACTGGTAGATGGTTGGAAACAAAAACACACACACCACAGACAGACAGAGAGAGACACCAGAGAGAGACAGACAGAGAGAGACAGACAGAGAGAGACAGACAGACAGAGACAGACAGATACACACACAAACACACACACACACACAAACACACACACAAACACACACACAACACACACACAAACACACACACACAAACACACACACACAACAACACACTATTAAATATGCCAAAACTAGAAGACAGAAGAAAAAGAGGTGATATGATCACTACATACAAAATAGTAACAGGAATTGATAAAATCGATAGGGAAGATTTCCTGAGACCTGGAACTTTAAGAACAAGAGGTCATAGATATAACTGGCTAAACACAGATGCCGAAGAAATATAAGAAAATTCACTTTCGCAAACAGAGTGGTAGACGGTTGGAACAAGTTAGGGGAGAAGGTGGTGGAGGCCAAGACCGTCAGTAGTTTCAAAGCGTTATATGACAAAGAGTGCTGGGAAGACGGGACACCACGAGCGTAGCTCTCATCCTGTAACTACACTTAGGTAATTAGACAGACAGACAGACAGACAAGTGTGTGTGGTGTACAGTGTCTTCTCAGTACTCTGTCATATGAAGCTTTGAAACTACTAATAGTTTTGACATCCACAACTTTCTTACTTGTTCCAACTGCCTACCACTTGGTTGGCAAAAGATATCTTTCTTACCTTTTCTTTGTTGGGATATTTATATCTGCATTTCAGTCATTTTTTCCTTCTTAATGGAGTTTGCACTTTTTCTAAGGTGGTGCTCATATCTTCCACAGGGGAATGTATTTCAAGCAGACTTTGTACACTTCCACAGTCAAGTACTCTATACCTTGGGTTGGAGTTTCAATACTTAAGACAGTTTTCTGTTGAATGTTTGCAAGTTCTATGTTTATTTTTCCCAGTCAATCCTCATATTGTTAAATTTATTTATTGAATAGCTTGTCCTGCTTGTTAAGCCTTTTGGACATATTACAAGTATTAATGTTAGTTTGTACTTCAAAGAATTGGTCATGTGAGTAGGTGGCTGAGTTGGTGACTTTCCAGCAGTCTTAAATTATATATAATCCAGCAACCCATCTGTCTCATCTGGTCTGTCACCGAGGCATAAAACTTTGATCAAGTTTGTTTGGTAGAGTTTACTGTTCATCAACCCATGCTGGTGTTGCATTATTGCAATGATATTTGTCTCTAGTTGCTATATTAGCTTCTTATTGTCCTTTCATCACCTGGCATGATAGTGATGCTGACTTCTTGTAGCTGTGGGCGTGTGTGTGTGTGTGTACGTTGTTATCGCAGTAACTAGAGTACATATACAACGGATCATTTAGGGTCGTCACTACGCGTGGATGTGGCCACACCTCTATTTTACAGTGTATATTTAATAGTGGTATATTTTTAATTAGTGCTGTTCATTTATTTATTTGTTAATATATAAAATTAAAATATTTTAAATGAAAACAATGAAGTTATTTATAGTGCTGCCAATTTCCAGTATCCTAAGCTACAAACAACAATGGTTTGTTGCATATATTATGTATATTGTATATATACTGTATATACGGTGTATAATACTGTGCTTTGTTACAGAGTTGCCTAACCCTTATACTGCACAACACTGCATATGAAGTTTTGAGTAACTGACGCAAAAGTGCACATGACTGCATATGAAGTTGAGGAGTGCTACGCAAGATTTAAACGGCCTGCGGATACATGGAGTTCATATCACTTTCCTCAGGACTCTTGTAAACAGATGTCATTTTTTTGTTTTTAATTGTGGGCAATATTTCTAGATGTGAGAGTCTCGGTACTGAGAGAGTCACCAAGGCTGGTGCACGCAGCATGGCGCTCACAGCACTGCTGTTCAGCTTGTGACCACAGCATCGCCTAATAATGTCAAAGATATATGTAACTGGCATTATTTAACGATGATAGTATTACAGAAGACCCCTGACTAATATAAATTACCAGGATTCTGATAATAGCAGGATCGTTGTGATAATTTGCGCCGTGCTGTGGGAGTCGTAACGAATACAGAGAACTGTATTCGTTAACCTGGTGAGTAAGATTTTTCTTTCTGTGTATTATCCTTTTCCTGTGGTAAAATAAATGTAATGCGTGCACTTTGGTTGCTTCTTGAGTCCCGCAATGCAAAAATAGGTACCGGTTCCACGTGGTCATTCTTGCGTCTGAAGTGTCTAAATGCCCATTGGTTCTACCTCCCTAGTTTAAAGTAACGTACCTATACTGTAAATAAGTAAGGAAGGACGGGTTTCGTAAGTTTGTGTAAGATCACGAACTTATAAGCCATACCCTAGAGTACGAGCCCACGAAACCGTCCTTCCTTACCTATTTGCAGTATCGGTACGTTACTCTAACAAACTTGGGATGTAGAACCAATGAGCATTTAGACACACTTCACACACAAGAATGACCACGTGGAACCGGTACTGTATTTTTGCGTTGGCGGAACTCAAGAAGCAACCAAAGTGCACACATTACATTTATTTTAGCACAGGAAAAGGGATAATAGACAGAAGGAAAAATCTTACTCACCAGGGTAACGAATACAGTTCTCTTCACTGGGATATAAATGGAGGTCAATAACCCCACACAGTGAGGCAAGCACCTCACGAACACACCCCACACAACCTGTGTGTGTGGAGTCACGGCCCTTTCTCTCTCACGTGGGATGCAGGAACTCTCCTCTCACGAAAACACGTGGGATAACTTTTATACACACAGAATCATACTCATTTACTAATACATATGCTCAAACACAAATGATACAAAAATTAATACAAATAAAACAAACTGGTATTTTAGCTAAGATAAACATTACACTCACAACCACAAAAGCTAAACTTTATGTAACAGTCATTACAGTACATACACACCCGGCAATGGTGCCCACATACACACCCGGGAATGGTGCCCACAATGTTTTTTTTTTAAATCGTGTCTGTTTACTGGAGCCCTGAGGAAGCTGATGTCCCCAGCCGAGATCATATAATATTGTGGTGACTTCCTGGGGTAAAAGCTACACATCAGTACCAGGTGAACCTCCGCCGAGAGATCCCCACATGCCCATTGGTGTCGGTGGTTCGTCGGCACCTGGGATATG
>WNGS01028583.1:1839363-1870842 GCA_020271785.1 Procambarus virginalis | reverse complement strand
CCAAACTTACGACCCGTCCATTCTTACTTTATTTACAGTATAGGTACGTTACTTTAAACTAGGGAGGTAGAACCAATGGGCATTTAGACACACTTATCAGACGACAAAAAAAAAAAGGAAAAAAAAATGACCACGTTGGAACCGGGTACCAGATTTTGCATTGCGGGACTCAAGAAGCAACCAAAGTGCACGCATTACATTTATTTTCCACAGGAAAAGGGATAATACACAGAAAGAAAAATCTTACTCACCAGGTTAACGAATACAGTTCTCTGTATTCGTTACGACTCCCCCAGCACGGCGCTAATTATCACAACGATCCTGCTATTATCAGAATCCTGGAATTTATCATAGTCAGGGTCTTCTGTAATACTATCTCGTTAATGCCAGTTACATATATCTTTGACATTATCGGCGATGCTGTGGTCACAAGCTTGAACAGCGGTGCTGTGAGCGCCATGCTGCGTGGCACCCAGCCTTGGTGACTGCTCTCCTTAACCGGACTCTTCCACATTCTAGAAATATGTTGCCCACAATTTAAAAACAAAAATGACAATCTGTTTACAAGAGTCCTGAGGAAACTGATGTGAACACCATGTATCCGCAGATCCGTTATAAATCTTCGTAGCACTCCTCACACTTCATATGCAGTCCATGTGTACTTTTGCGTCAGTTACTCAAAACTTCCATATGCAGTGTTGTGCAGTATAGGTAGGCACGCTGTACAAAGGCACAGTATTATACACAGATATACGTATATATACAATAATTTACATTATATGCAACAAACCATTGTTGTTTGTAGCTTAGGATACGGAGAATTGGCAGCACTATAAATACTTCATTTTTTTCATTTAAAATATGTTAATTTTATATATTAACAAATAATAAATAACCGCACTAATTAAAAATATACCACTATTAAATATACACTGGTAACATGGAGGTGTGGCCCACATCCAGCGTAGTGACTACCCTAAATGATCCTTTTTATATGTGCTTCTAGTTACGTGCGTACACGTACACACACACACACACACGCCTACAGCTGACAAGAAGTCAGCATTCACTATCATCCAGGTGTGAAGACAATAAGAAGCTAATATGCACAGAGACAATATCGATTGCAATAATGCAACACCATGCATGGGTTGATGAACAGTAAACTATACCAAACAAACTTGACCAAAGTGTTATATCCTCGTGACAGACCGATATGAGACAGATGGGTTTGCTGATATTATTATAATTTTAAGACATGCGCTGGAAGTCACCAACGTCAGCCACCTACGCTCACATGACCAATTCTTGAAGTCAAACTAACATTAATTAATCATTGTAATATGTCCAAAAGGCTTAACAAGCAGGACAAGCTATTCAATAAATTAAATTTAATAATAATGAGAGGATTGACTGGGAAAAAATAAAACATAGAACTATGCAAACATCAACAGAAAACTGGTCTTAAGTAGTTGAAACTCCAACCACAAGGGTATAGAGTACTTGACTGTGGAAGTGTACAAAGTCTGCTTGAAAATACATTCCCTGGTGAAGATATGAGCACCACCATTAGAAAAAGTGCAGAACTACATACCATTAAGAAGGAAAAACATGACTGAAATGCAGATATAAATATCCCAACAAAGAAAGGTAAGAAAGATAGCCTTTTGCCAACCAAAGTGGTAGGCAGTTGGCAACAAGTAAGCAAGGTTTGTTGGATTGTTCAAAACTCTTAGTATCGTTTCAAAGCTTCACTCATGACAGAGTAACGTGAGAAGACACTGTACACCAGCACCACATTGTCTTGTCTTCTGTCTGTCTGTCTAATTACCTAAGGGTAGTTACAGGATATGAGAGCTAACGCTAGTGGTGTCCCCGTCATCCAGCAACTCTTGTCATATAACGACTTGGAAACTACTGACAGCTGTCTATAATGCTTGAACCTTCAGTTTTAGTATCCACCACTTCTCGCTGAACTTGTTCAACCGCTACCACATTCTGTTTGCGAAAGTAATTTCTTATATTTCTTCGACATCTCTGTGTTAGGCATTTAATCTAATGACCTCTTGTTCTTAAAGTGGTCCAGGCTCAGGAGTAAATCGTTCCTTCGAAGTTTTAATCAATCCTGTTACTATTTTGTATGTTATGTCATGATCGACCTCTTTTTCTTCTGCTTCTTCTAGTTTGTTGGCATATTTCGATAGTGTTGGGTGTTTGTGATGTGTGTGTTTGGGTGTTGGTGTTTGTGTGGTGTGTTTGTGTGTGTGTTTTGTGTTGTGTGTTGTGTGTGTGTGTGTGTTTGTGTGTGTATCTTGTCTGTCTCTGTCTGGTTCTGTCTCATCTCTGTCTGTCTCTCTTCTGTCTGTCTCTCTCTGTGTCTCTCTCTGTTCCTGTGGTCTGTGTGTTGTGTGTGTGTTTGTTTTCCAACCATCTACCATTAAACAGAGTGGTAGACGGTTAGAACAAGTGAGGTGGTGGTAGAGGCCAAAACCGTCAATAGTTTCAAAAGCGTTATATGATAAAGTGGTGGGTAGACTGAACACCACAAGCGTGGCCCTCATCCTGTAACTACACTTAGGTAATTCCTGTACACCACTGTCTCCTCAAAGCTCCAATAATGTTGTATCATAGGCTGCTACTTCCCTCTCACTGTTTAGCCTTCTTTACAATGTTATTCAAGTGGTTATTACTTTGTCTGTCTGGAACCTAGTGTTGGGGGCTTGGAATCCATCTCCTGGGGCTTGTTCAGCCCAAGCTCTGCTTTGGGAGGCTGGGGTTGTTCTTAGCCCTTGCTGGCGTGGCTCTTCTCTGGTCCGATCATGACGGTCTCTGGGTTTGGTGTCCCTGTGCCTTCTTTCACCAACTTCGAGGTGATTGATAATTGCCTTTTCATTGGAGACTTTCGGCACAGTGGAGAAGGGGGGGGGACCTGCTGCATTGAGTGACAGTTTCTCCTCCATATCGCCCTACCCTGGATTTATGCCCTGGAGAGGCCACTCCAAACAACAACAGAGCACAACTCCATAGTCTCTTATGACTGATGCATGCCTACTATTACACACACACACTAATAAGAAAGGATCAACGATGGAAGGAGGGGTAGCACTACTGACTCAACATCATTGGAGCACTGATGAGACAGGATTCCAACTAGCAGGACTTCATGCTAGGTAAGTTTAACCGTGAGGAATTAATATAGTGGTGTATGCTATTTACAATCCACCATTCACAACAGGAAGATCAGAGGTGGATTATGGTAAATGTAGCAAAATGTGCCAAAAGATAATAGAAAAGGTGGCTACAGTGGCAATGAGAGTCAGAGTAAAGATCCTAATACTTGGGGATTTTAATCACAGGGAAATAGACTGGTGAATAAAGGATCCTCATGGTGAAGATGAACCATGGAGAGCATCATGTGGTGACACTACAAACACTTCCTGTAGCAGCATATTAAGTAACCAAACAAGAGAAAAGGCAACTCTAGCAGTTACCCAAAATAATGATGATGTAAGGAACTTAAAAATACTGAGGTACCACTAAGCGCCAGTGACCACTGTGTTATGTTTGAGGTTATTTACAACTGTGTGTGTGTTAGACCAGAAAACAGGATAAAGAGCATGAGAGAACATAAGAGGGCACTACAGGAGAGTTAGGGATTACCTGCAGCAGGTTCAATGGCAGACAAAAATGGAAAGAAGGTCATCAATGAGATATGGAACATAATACAAATTCAAAGAAACGACAAAAAAGTTCTCAGGAGGGAAGTGGACAAAAAGGAGAACATCTAAAACCCACTAGTTCAACAGAGTAAGGAATAATAAAAATACAAGACAATAAAAATGCTTGGAAAAAACCAGCATTGAATGTAATGAAACCCATTTTCTGGACAAGCCTCGGAGACTTCCTGAAGCTATCCAAACTGACCATGTGCATATTGTGTTGCATGGTCATCAGTGACAGGAGTTCTTGGCCTACCAGGAACCACAAGCCAGAACCTGGTCCCCTCAGAGAGGTGCAGGAAGCAATGGGCCCTATGAGCACTCTACATTTAGAGTATGTCATCTGCCATCGACCGGGATGGGCACCCCGAGAAAGATAGGTGAAACAAAAACAAACCACAAGCTGTTAAAAATTGCAACCTTCATCTGAACAGAGTAAAATAACTCCTCCCAAAAGTCCAAACAGAGTAAAATAAAATAACTCCTCCCAAAAGTCCAGAGTAAAATAAAATAACTCCTCCCAAAAGAAAACAAACAAACCATCATCCAACGAGCATACCCACTCAGGTGAGACAGCTACTCACCCCCAAGTTCGAAGAAAGCTGAAAACCCGCCTCCAGGGTGAGAAAGGGTGTCAGGAAGCCTCCAGGGCTCACCCAGAAATGGCGTTTCACCATTACATTCAACGCTGGTTTTTGGGGGGGAAGCCCCGTTGGCTCCCCGAAGCTAATTACCCACAGATAAGTAAAAATAGCGACTTACCGGAGCACCACAGGTCTTAAGACGAGGAGGAGACATTCGACGGCAACAGACAGCACAATGTAACTCAAGGCTGTATAGGGCTTGGGACGGTTCATGTCTCAATAGAGATATATATCTAGTGGTCCCAGGACCCCTGTCGACCTCCAAATACCCATGTCCCGAATGTTAGACCCAAGACATATAGTACCAAAAATAGCAGCCAGAGCAGCATAAGTGTAGACCACAGGCTGACTAAGACTGGATGACCCCTGCGACACACGAGAATTTGAGACATACACAGCTCTGGAACAGGGAACCAGGGGAAACCGGATCCACCCAGAGCATGTCCACTGTCACAGAACCAGTGGCCCATAGGTAGCTATACAAAACCACCACGGACATAAGACACGATGCACCCGCGGCCTAACCCTGTGAAAACACAAACAAAAACTCTCTCTATTTTCCGCTTCTTACAACTTGTAATAAGTTGTTACATCTTGGCTTAACGTGTTTATGACGTATTATAACGTTGTTACAACTTGCTATATGGTTTTTATAACTGGTTAGGAGGTGTAAAACTTGTCGAAAGTATGTTACGAAACGTCGTAGTTTCGTGTGTCGTTTGGGCGGTAACCAACCAAGCTACCACACCAACGGACGCCTCCGGAAGCCCGCCGTCTCTCTCTCTTTGCCAAAAAAAGAAGGAGAGAGCAACAAACAAAATGACAACCAGGACTAAAAGAGCAAAACCCCTGGCACCAGAGAAGAGCATGAAGTCTCCCAACCTGAGTGCACAGAGGCCAAAGCTAACAAAACAAAAGTTTACATAAAGAACAATCCCAAACCAGGGGCCACCACAAAGCCGAGAGAGAGAGAGAGAGAATGAGAGCACCCAGTCCAAAGACCAAGACAGCTCAGTGCGGCGCACGAGCAGGCGGGAGTTGAAAAAAAGCACAAGAGATCTTGCGGAACGAATGCTGGAGTGATATCAACCCCGAACGGAAGCTGGAGCAGCCCTGCCAATCTACGTTACAGGAAGAAGAGACAGTATTCAGCCATAGATGCCGTCCCAGAAAAAGCAAGAAAGAAAAGACAAAACAACCCTAACAGACACTGACGACACCCTACAGAGGAAAAGGAAATGGCGGAAAGATCAGGAGACTTCATACTTGTTGCTGAGAAGAAGACCGCAGGTGGGATGCCATCAAAGAAGCCACCCGATTACCATACAAATGCCGACAAACCCGCGCCAGAAAACCAGATGTGAAGAGCGGAAGATTAAGTTGAACCAGCAAGGTAACTCACCGGCCCGCCCAACCTGCTGAAAGAGGCAAGAGCTGCGGAAAAACTCAGGTTCGGACACCGAGCAAACAGCTCCTAAAACCAAGGCTGGGCCGACCACCATAGGGCCAGGCAAAGCACTCTTCCCTGGTAAGATTCAAGCCGAGCAAAAATCCAGAGCAGCAGCCGGACCGGGAAATAAGGTATAAAAATACCCACCTCGACCAGTTCAGCTCGAAAGCATTCACCGAGAGAGCCTCGCAGTCGGGGAACCGCAGAACATACAATGGGAGATGCAGAGACCACGCCGATGCGAAGAGGTCCACCGCGGGCACCCGAACATCCGAACTGGCATTGACCATCCACTCCGTGGAAAGGGAACGAACGGACAGGGTCGTCGGCAGACATTGGACACTCCCTGAATGTGAACGGCACGAAGAGCTAAACCTTCAAAATGGACGTAAAGTCACACAACATGTACCCAGGGGGATAAAATGAATCCCAACACTAAAACTTCCTCAACAGGAAGAGAGAAAATAAAGTTACATGTGCCAGTGCAGACAAGGACAGGGTAGGAAAAGAGGGACGACTTAAAACAGTAGAACACCCAAGAATGGGACACCGGTGGTAACTGAGTACCCAAAGAGCCACAAGACAGAAAAGAACTTGCCCAGAGACGGAGGAGGAGGGAGAGGAATGCAGAAGGCCATGCTGAGGCGAAGGCTACAACAGAGCTGCAGGAATCTAGAAGCTCTGAAACATGCACCATATGAAACAATAGAGGGAAGAGGTAGGCCCAAAGACCCAAAGTGCAACTCCTGGCAAGCACAGCAAGATTAAGTACAATATACCCAAACAACCGACGACACCACAGCAGGGATTGCGGGAAACACAGAGCAATCATGTGTTTGTTCCTCACCCCTAACAAAGCAGACAGAACCCAAACCTAAAATATGTCACAGGCAAAAGGGAACGAGACACACAGGTAAGAACAAGAGTGCATGAAGGAAATGAAAATGCCCCCAAAAGCGAGCACACGTAATTATCTAAGTGTAGTTACAGGATGATAGAGCTACGCTCGTGGTGTCCCTCGTCCCAGCACTCTTTGTCATATAACGCTTTGAACTACTGACGGTTTTGCCTCCACCACCTTCTCACTTAACTTGTTCCAACCGTCTACCACTCTATTTGCGAAGGTGAATTTTCTTACGTTTCTTTCGGCATCTGTGTTTAGCTAGTTTAAATCTATGACCTCTTGTTCTTGAAGTTCCAGTCTCAGGAAATCTTCCCTGTCGATTTTATCAATTCCTGTTACTATTTTGTAAGTAGTGATCATATCGCCTCTTTTTCTTCTATCTTCTAGTTTTTGCATATTTAATGCCTCTAACCTCTCCTCATAGCTCTTGTCCTTCTTTCTGGAGCCACTTAGTGGCATGTCGTTGCACCTTTTCCAGTTTGTTGATGTGCTTCTTAAGATATGGGCACCATACAACCGCTGCATATTCCAGCTTTGGTCTAATAAAAGTCTGAACAATTTCTTTAGTATTTCTCCATCCATGTATTTAAAAGCAATTCTGAGTTAGAAAGTGTAGCATAGGCTCCTCGCACAATGTTCTTGATGTGGTCCTCAGGTGACAGTTTTCTATCTAAAACCACCCCTAGATCCCTTTCTTTATCAGAATTCTTTAAAGATTTCTCACATATTTATAGGTGTGTGGGGTCTATGTTCACCAATTCCCATTCCATAACATGGCATTTATTCACATTAATTCCATTTGCCAAGTGTTGCTCCAAATACTTATTTTGTCCAGGTCTTCTTGAAGGGCATGACATCATCTAGGTTTCTTATCTTCCCTATTATCTTAGCATCATCAGCAAAATGTTCATGTAATTCTGTAATCCTCTGGTAGATCGTTTATGTAGACAATGAACATTACCGGTGCAAGAACTGAACCCTGTGGTACTCCACTCGTGACATTCCTCCAATCCGATACATTGCCTTTGATTACGGCCCTCATTTTTCTATCAGTTCGGAATTTTTCATCCATGTTAGAGCTTACCTGTCACCCCTCTCCAATATTTCCAGTTTCCAGAACAACCTCTTATATGGAACTCTGTAAAGCCTTTTTTTGGTCCAGATAGATGCAGTCAACCCAATCTCTTTCCTGTAAAATCTCTGTGCTCGATCATAGAAACTGAGTAAATTCGTTACACAGGATCTTCCAGATCGAAAACCATACTGTCTGTCTGATATTATATATTTTTCTCCAGGTGTTCTACCCATTTAGTTTTAATTATTTTTTCCAATATTTTGACTATTACACTTGTCAATGATACAGGTCTATAATTAAGGGGGTCTTCCCTGCTGCCACTTTTGTAGATTGGACTATGTTAGCCTTTTTCCACACATCAGCTACAACTCCTTTACACAGGGATTCCTGAAAAATCAGTTGAAGTGGAATGCTGAGCTCAGGTGCACATTCTCTCAGAACCCATGGTGAAACTCCATCTGGACCAACTGCTTTGTCTTACTTGGCTCCTTGCATTTTTCCACTTCATCTCTAGACACCTCTATGTGCTCTATGTTGTTCTCTGAATTCTTATTGTGTCTGGTTCCCTGAAGATTTCATTTTGTACAAACACACTTTGGAACTTTTCGTTTAATGTTTCACACATTTCCTTTTCATTTTCTGTGAATCTATTTCCCATTTCACCTCTGATATTATCCTTTACCTGCAGTTTGTTGTTTATGAATTTATAGAATAGACGTTGTTTTTCATTTGTCCACAATCCCTTTTCAAAATTTCTTTCTGCCTGTCTCCTCACTGCCTGTAGTTGTTTCTTGCATCTTTGTATCGCTGGTATGTTTGGGGGTTTGGCCTCTTCCTATATTGATTCTACTTTTGTATCTTTTTTTCTCTGGGGCCCTCTTGCAATTTCTGTCGAACCAATGCTGTTTCGTATTCTGCATCTCTGCTTTGGAATAAATTTTTTGGTGCCCTTTATCATATATTTCACAAAACTTGACATACATCTAATTACTTCATATTCTAACAGCAAGTCTTTCCAGTCAATTTCCTTAAAGAAATGTCTGAGTTCCCATAAGACCTCTCCTGAAATCAGGCTTTTCAACTGCTTCAACCTCATTTTCTTCCAATTTATTACGCTTAACATACTTTATTCCCAATAAGACATGGTCACTTTTACCTAAGCGACTCTGTTCCGCCTGGGTATGCTGTCCTCTTGCGGGGTTTTCTGTTTCTTTTTGTTTGTCTGCCTGGTGGGGGCGTCTGCCTTTGGTTCTTGCCCCTCTTGTACTGGGTTCTCTTACTTCTTCCTTCTTTTGGTGGTTCCCCCTGCTAGGTCCTCGTGAGTGTACACGTCCCGGGGGTTCAGTTCTTAGAAATTAATTGGTAGACTTGGGCTCCGGTTTGCAGTACCCTGCCTGGGATTACCTTAGCACGAGTCCTTTTATGGTAAACGCTCAAGACCCTGGAATCCCTTAGGGGAAGCATGGGCCTGATGGATGTGGCCCCGGAGTCCCCCCTCGCTTTGTGCTAGTTCGAGGGTTGCTCTGTCCCCTTGTCTCAGGGTGACTTTCCCTGTTTTGCCTCCATCTGCTGCCTGTGGGGTCGGTGACACCTTTGGCCCTGAGTCCTGCAAGTTTTGTTGCTTGTTGTGACTCGCGTACCCTGTCTTATACTGACTATGTGGGTGCAGGCGGCATGGGCGTTGCACGCTGCGTTTCGGTGGCAATGCGCTAGGTTGTTCCCGGAAGCCCCGAGGCTGCCCAGTTTTGGTTGGTGGTCTTGTTGGGGTCCCCCCCCCCCTTCTTTCCTCCCTGCATCCGGGTCCTTACCGTAGGCTCGGGGTCTGGGCGGGACTTCCATGGTTTTGAGACACGGTTGGTCTCGGGGAATTCCCCTTCCGGGTAGTGACGGGGGCATTCAAGCCTGTTCCTCCAGCTTTGTAGTAAGAGTCTGCCAGTGGGCTCCCTTCCTTGGTGATTTTCACGGCTGCCCCATTTTTTTCTTGTGAGGCTAGGGGCTTTCGGGGGATGGCTCGGCCCCGGGGCCTGCCGTGTGGGTTCCGGGGCTGGGGTGGGGCTGACATGGGGGGCCTCAGGCCCCGGTGGACCTGGCCAGGGTTTTTCTACCCCCTGGGCGGGCTTGCAGTTAGGTGGAGTGGGGTTTTCCTTCCCCACTCTCCGCACAAGTTGTTGGGCGTCGGCCCCTCCCCGGGCTCGGTTTAAGCCCGTTGGTTAAGTAATTAATTGGGCTTAATGGTTAAGTCCATTATGCCCGTTGATTCCGTCCTGTCAGTGGGTGCTCTTCTCCGTTCTTCGCCCCCTTTTTTTTCTTGGATGGGACTTCTCTGTCATGTTCCCCTCTTCTTGGGGTTCTGCATGACTTTTGGTCTCTGGTGCAACTGGGCTTTTCTGTGCCTTTGTCATTTGTGCTTGCTTCTATGTGTTCTCAAAGGTTGGGGACGGTTTTTGCTCCGTCCCGTATTATTGGAACGTCTGTCGTCTTTCGGTGAAGCTTCCCTTTGGTCCTTTCTAGGCCTTGTTGGTCCTCTTCCGGGCTTCTTCTGGGTTTTTGGCTCTGTCTCGTTCTTTTGTTCGTGTCTCTTCTCTCCATGCTCTGTCTCGGCACTGCTGGTTTTCCTTCCGTTATCCTGGTCCGGGAGGCCGGATTGGGCTCCTTGTAGCCGCTTGGGTTCCAATTCGGTTCATTGTTTTCCTTATATGAGCTGGCTGTGTGGGTCGTTGCTTACTTCTTTTTGGCTTTGTTCCCATGAGTTGGCCTGTTTCTTCAGCGAATCTCTCAGGATACGACCGTTGGGCTACTTTTCTGCTCTGTTGTTGAACAGAGTAGCCCAACCCGTTGGGCTACTTTTCTTTCGTGTCCTGCACATGCGCCCTAGGAGTTTGTTTTGGTTCGGGGTGGTGTGCAAATGTGCTGGTGTTCTGTGTTCATTTTCTCTAGCGTGCTCCGCCGTTTTTGGCGTGCCACAGCTTGTGTGTCCGTGGACGCGCTTCAGGTTGATCCGGTTTCCCTTCTTCCCTGTTCGCGGGTGCTGGTGTCCCAGGTCGTCCGCAGGGTTATTAAGGCTGGCCGGCTTACGGCCTCTCCCCTTGCCCGTGACGTTCGCAGGTTCGCGGCTCTTGCTGCCGTTCCTTGGGACTGTCTTGGGCGAACTTTCGGGTGTGGGAATTTTGGCAGTCAAACTGGGTCCTGGCTGCTCGTTGCCTTGTTCACGTCCTTAGGCCTGGTCGGGCTTGTGTCGCTTTGGGTTGGCAGTTGCTGCCGGTTGTCTCGTTTTGTGTTGAGGTGTGCGTGGTGGCCGCTCTTGGATACTTCCCTTAAACCTTCCTCTGTGGGTAGTTAGCTCCGGGGAGCTGACGGGGCTCCCCCCAGAAAACCATTGTTGAATGTAATGAATGCCATTTCTGGATGAGACCCGAAGTCTCCCTGGCATCCTCCCTCCCTCCCTCCAGTCGGCGGTTTCGCGTGTTTTGACATCCAGCCTCAGAACTGATGGGTGGATAGCCGGCGTGTGAGATGGGACTCCCCCTTCCCCCTCTGGGGAGGGGGGAGCTGCGCAGACAGAGGCACGGTGACGTGTGATGTCATACTAGTTTGCTTGTTTTCTGTTGGGGAGTTCTATCCACTAGTTCGGCTTTTGGTAGCAATTTTAATTAGAATAGGGGTTTTTTGGGGACGCTTACCTTTCTGGATGCTTGACCCGATCGATCCTTGCAACAGAATGCTTCCAGCCACATGGTTCTATAGGCCATTGCTCCCATTGCCTGAGGGGGCCAGGTTCTGGCCGTGGTCCCCAGTACTCCAAAGAACTCCATGCACATGACTGATGCCAAAGTCTAACATTAGCATATCAGCCTGGTATAGCTCCAGGGAGCCTCCGGGTCTCACCCAGAAAATGGCATTTTATTACATTCAACGCTGGTTTTTTATTTGGTGCGGGTCTCATGTCGACTGTGGTGAAATTTTATATATATGTTCCTCTAGAGCATTCTCTTGCAAACAAATTGATACTAAATTAAATATATACATGGAAATTAAGGTGAGCAGACCGAAGAGAGTAAACACTTTTCAGTGTCGCTGCGTGGTCACCCGAAATGCTCAGCGCACAAGGGAAAGTTAACCCTTTAACTGCGTTGCCTCCAAATATGACACCCCCGTGGTGCGCAGGAATAAATTCTCTGGAAAAAATTCTTTTTTCTTTTTAAAGTGTCAAAAACCCTTCCCTCAGTATGGGTATGTAAAAAAAAGTCGTAATTGTATTTACTTTGGCTGCTATGGGTCCGTAAGTTGGGCGTGACGTCATGATTCCCCGTGCGCCCGTGCTGTAAAGCTCCCGGGGCGGGTGGGGTGGTCGGGGCGGGGCGCGCAAGTTGCCGCGAAATATATTTTCATTCATTTTTTCGCACAGTTCCAAATACATTTTATTTGNAATTAACACTTTCAGCCGACCGGCGAACGAGGGACAGAAAACCGTATGTGCGCGCGGCGTTTTTGTCGCTTAAGCGGCCAAACAAAAATGTGTATACTCTTTTTACTCTTCTGACGTTAGTTCTCGAGCTACGTATTTCATTTTGGTACCAATGTGTTCGCAATAAAATTCTCTAGAAGAACATCAGTAAAAACGGTCACTAAAAGTATAGGGAGACCAGCACCAAATAAAGAACTACGTAGATGACTCGCCGTGAGCGCAAAACGGCAACAAAATGTTTCTACTCTTGGGATTGTTGTCAACTCCACACTTGTCCTACAGCGTTAATTTTGGTATCAATGGATTCGCAATGAAATTCCCAACACAGAGATATGAATATAAACGTAGAATCATAGTCGCGGCCCACCCGCAAGAGTGTGGGAAGTGGTGGAACTGTTACCCGGTATCGGTGACGCAACGACACAAGCGCGATACGGTGCTTCGAAAGTTTATACTTATTTGACTGTCCTGACATTATTTTTGTATGTACGTCATTCATTTTTGTGTCAATGTGTTCGCAATAGAATGTTCTATAAGCACGTAGGTAAAAAAGATCAACAAAGCGTAAGTTAGAATAGCGCCAAATATAAAACAACGCTGGAACATATCAGTGAGCGTCAAACACACACGAAATGTTTATACTATTGTTATGTTTTTCAAGTTTATACTTGTTGCACACAGTTATTTTTGGTTGTACATGGATCGGAATAAAATTCCCTAAACAGACATATGCATATAATAAATGATAAGGTGTAAACATGCCCAGTATAAACGGCTAAAGTCACCCACCTGCAACCCGTTTGGGACACTCTTGCAGACACGCAACACCCCGAAAAAATCTATGAAGTTTCGAGTCTACTTACGGCAGTTTATGGGATACAGTGTTCATTCTGGTATCAAAATACTCCCAATAAGTTATACTACAAGAAATTGGACAAAATAGGTGTACTTACCAAGAAAAAACTGGTTGTGGAAGAGTAAGTTGAGCATCTTTTCTTCACTCCACCTTCTTCAGGTCAACATTCCTGAAGTTGCTCAACAGATGTTTTGTAGGTGGAGTGAAGCTGTTGCGGGTGGTTACTTCTTCACCACCCAATACACTCTTTTCCGGTGGTAACTGGTGTAGCAGGGAATAACACAGAGTGCAACGTTACAGGTCTTGCATCCTATGTTGGTGTCCTTCCTTTTACCGGACCGTGCACAGACATGACACTTGAGACGTTTTGGCAGTTTGTAAAGTTCATGTTTCAGTTTGTAGTTCAGGCGATGTTCAGAATCAACAATAGGGCCACGTCTTCTCGGTGTTGGTTGAGCATTTGAGTCAGAGTCATCTGACAAAACCGACTCGTCAAATGGCAGTGTGCCAGACATCTCGGGTTCTGAGTCCGTTCCTGCGTCAGCTTGAGGTGTTGAAGTAAATAAAGGCCGCCTCACACCAGATGGTCCAGGAGTTTGCACGGCGTCAGCATAGGCAGGACCTGTGTCATCATTTATGTCTGGAGCGTGCTGCAAGTGATGAGATACTGTTGCTATTTCAGGCCAATCTTCCGTGTCCCAGTGCAATAGGGCCCAAATTGCCACCTCGTGGAATTGTAGCAATGTTAGCTTTTTTCGATCAGTTGTATAGTATTTGTACAAAACAAAGGCATTATGCAATGCCATTTGCAGAAAATAAAACGTGATCTTTTTGGTCCACTTGTGAGTTTTCCTGGTAAAATGGTAATACTTCACCATTTGATCGAAGTGGTCCACACCTTTCATGAACTTATTGTATTCACAAATTGCAGTAGGCTTGTTCACTGGTACCTGTTGTAGTCGAGTTGTTCCGTCGCGATTGCGCAATCGTTTCCTTCGCTGACATTGCTGAGTGTCTGCATTGTGGATGTTTGTAATGATTGAGACCACTCGCTTGTCTTTCCACAGTAGAATGAAGGTGTTATCTTTGCGGCGGTATATGGTGGTATCCAGTGGAAATTTAGCCTTGGCTATAGTTTGCAATTCCTTTGGGGCGCCGCGTAGCAGTCTAATTGTGCCACATGTGTACACCCCAAGTTCTCTCAATTTTTCTGTTAGGTTTACCGAGTTGTAGTAATTATCCATGTACAAATGGTAACCCTGGTTCACTAAAGGCTGAATCAACCCCGTTACTGTTTCCACTATCGTCTTACCAATACCTGAGTATACGTCAAAGTCATATAAGTACCCAGATACTGATTCAGCAAGCATATATAGTTTCACACCATACTTGTCTGGTTTGTTTGGATTGTAAACTTTGAACGATAGTCGGCCGCGCCATGCCATTGTACCTTCATCCAAGCACAACTCTTTCTTGGGAATGTAAACTTCTGCAAACCTCTCTTTCAAATAGTCCATCACCGATCTCACTTTTATCAACTTATCAGTATTGTTCACGGGCACTGCATTATTATTGAATGTATGGAAAAACTGGCTTATATGCTGGAAACGTTTTGACGTCATAAACAAGTTGAAGAAACGAACATGCCATGGTTTTCCTGTTTGCCAATACATCCTCATAGCTGGCAGCCTGTTTATGCCCATCAATATGCATAGTCCCAAGTATCGCGCCATTTCTTTCACCCTCACTGGTTTCCAAATATCTGAGACATTTTCATTAGCCATCCGGAAAATCTGCGACGCGTACAAATTAGTTTCTGTTGTCAAGAATTGAAGCAGGGCTCGGGTAATGAATAATTGGATAAATCCTAATGCACTAGTAGGTGTGGGAATTTTCAGGCCAGGATTTCCAATAAAATCTTCAACAATTGGGGGAGTATTGTCACGACTCCAGCCAACACTGTCCCCACCCTTGCGAGTACGTCCTGTACGTGTACGGCTTTGTGAATCTTCCTCACTTTCGTCATCACTTTCAATTTCCATGCTTTCATCACTGCTAGAATCACTTGGCACAGTTGGTCGTGTAATCCTACGTCGAGAAACATTTCTGGTAGTTAGTTTTCTAGGTGGTGTACATGCACCACGTGTGCGCCTAGATGGAGGAGGAGGAGGGAGTAGCGGTGCCTCATCCTCCTCTGTGAGGTGCTCGGTCTCCTCATCACTCGTTGCTGTATCATTCGCTCTTTGGACGCCACTATAATCGTTGTAGTCATCCAAATCATCTTCAAGTCCTTCAACATCACCTGCATCATACTCAGCTTCTGATAAAGCTGCCACAACTTCAGGAATTTTCGTGGGTGTGAGTTTCATTCCCTTGAACTTTTGATAAATCATAGTTATTCTGTCCTCTTTCGAGGACTTGGACACTTCCTTGGGCGTAGAATGGCTTGGGCCTTGACCTGGACCCATTGTTGATGAATGTATTGGGTATAAAACACACGGAAACGGGTATAAATGCAGAAAACCGTTCGAGTTTGGCACGCGAGGGAAACGTGATCGACTCACGAAACGTGACGAGAAAACATTGGGCCTGTCACGTGACCGGGTAGGCCGACGCGCCCTAGCAGTGAGAAAGAGAACTTCATGGCGCTCAGTTTGAAACAAACCAGAAGTAAATCGGATAAAAATTGAATGTTATACAAATATTTTTTACGAAGACATAAATTAGAGTCCTGTGTGCTTGAGCGGGTAGACGAAACAGGACTCGCGGGAAAGTCCTTGGCATGCGAAAGTGTTAAGAAGCACATCAACAAACTGGAAAAGGTGCAAAGACATGCTACTAAGTGGCTCCCAGAACTGAAGGGCAAGAGCTACGAGGAGAGGTTAGAGGCATTAAATATGCCAAAGCTAGAAGACAGAAGAAAAAGAGGTGATATGATCACTACATACAAAATAGTAACAGGAATTGATAAAATCGATAGGGAAGATTTCCTGTGACCTGGAACTTTAAGAACAAGAGGTCATAGATATAAACTAGCTAAACACAGATGCCGAGGAAATATATGAAAATTCACTTTCGCAAACAGAGTGGTAGACGGTTGGAACAAGTTAGGGGAGGTGGTGGTGGAGGCCAAGACCGTCAGTAGTTTCAAAGCGTTATATGACAGAGTGCTGGGAAGACGGGACACCACGAGCGTAGCTCTCATCCTGTAACTACACTTAGGTAATTACACTTAGGTAATTACAAAAACAGAGATGCAGGGCCAGAAAACAGGATTGGTTCAACAGAAATTGTGTGAGGGCCAGAGACCAAAAGACACAAAAATGGAATCAGTATAGAAAGAGGCCCAACCCCCAAACATACCAGCGATACAAAGATGCGAGAAACAACTATGCGGCAGTAAGGAGAGAGGTAGAAAGACATTTTGAAAAAGGGATAGCGGATAAATGTAAAACAGAACTGGGCCTATTCTACAAATTCATAAACACCAAATTGGAGGTAAAGGATAATATCCAGAGGTTGAAAATGGGAAACAGATTCACAGAAAATGAAAAGGAATGTGTGAAACATTAAATGAAAAGTTCCAAAGTGTGTTTGTACAAAACGAAATCTTCAGAGAACCACACACAATAAGAATTCCAGAGAACAACATAGAGCGGATAGAGGTGTCTAGAAATGAAGTGGAAAATATGCTAAGGAACTCAGTAAAAACAAGGCAGCTGGTCCAGATGGAGTTTCACCATGGGTTCTGAGAGAATGTGCATCTGAGCTCAGCATTCCACTTCACCTGATCTTTCAGGCATCCCTGTGTACAGGAATCGTAGCAGACGTGTGGAAACAGGCTAACATAGTTCCAATCTACAAAGTGGCAGCAGGGAAGACCCCCCTCAATTATAGACCTGTATCATTGACAAGTGAAAGTATTGGAAAACTAATAAAAACTAAATGGGTAGAACACATGGAGAGAAATGATATAATATCAGACAGACAGTATGGTTTTCGATCTGGAAGATCCTGTGTATCGAATTTACTCAGTTTCTATGATCGAGCAACAGAGATATTACAGGAAAGAGATGGTTGGGTTGACTGCGTCTATCTGGACCTAAAAAAGGCTTTCGACAGAGTTCCACATAAGAGGTTGTTCTGCAAACTGGAAAATATTGGAGGGGTGACAGGTAAGCTTCTAATATGGATGAAAAATTTTCTGACTGATAGAAAAATGAGGGCAGTGATCAGAGGCAATGTATCGGACTGGAGAAATGTCACAAGTGGAGTACCACAGGGTTCAGTTCTTGCACCAGTGATGTTTATTGTCTACATAAATGATCTACCAGTTGGTATACAGAATTATATGAACATGTTTGCTGATGATGCTAAGATAATAGGAAGGATAAGAAATTTAGATGATTGTCATGCCCTTCAAGAAGACCTGGATAAAATAAGTATGTGGAGCACCACTTGGCAAATGGAATTAATGTTAATAAATGTCATGTTATGGAATGTGGAATAGGAGAACATAGACCCCACACAACCTATATATTATGTGAGAAATCTTTAAAGAACTCTGATAAAGAAAGAGATCTAGGGGTGGTTCTAGATAGAAAACTATCACCTGAAGACCACATAAAGAATATTGTGCAAGGAGCCTATGCTATGCTTTCTAACTTCAGAATTGCTTTTAAATACATGGATGGGGATATACTAAAGAAATTGTTCATGACTTTTGTTAGGCCAAAGCTAGAATATGCAGCTGTTGTTTGGTGCCCATATCTTAAGAAGCACATCAACAAACTGGAAAAGGTGCAAAGACATGCTACTAAGTGGCTCCTAGAGCTGAAGGGTAAGAGCTACGAGGAAAGGTTAGAAGCATTAAATATGCCAAAACTGCCAACGGTGGACCCACAGAACATGGCAGTGTGATGGCCGAACTAGGTGTGGGTGTTCCAGCGGCTTTCACGACACTATATGTCAGAAAAAGATTAATGACGGTGTCACTGTAACACCCAAATGTGTCAACTGCAAGCACTCCCACCATGCCTGGAATCAGTACTGCAGAATGAGACTTGTTTAGCAAGGCCCCACACGGTCGCCGATTCAGGTTCCAGGTGAACCAGTGGATAGGGGGGAACCCAAGATGGGGGGGGCGGGAATCATATCTGGGGCATGAGCAGTGTAGCCAGCCTCCATCACTCCCTCATTCCTGAGGTCTTTCCACCTTTTCCCCCATCCAGAATCCCACCGAACCACCCACACTCCACTCTCTACCCACGGTGCCACACCACCACCCAACCCCAAACCCCTACCACTGAACTAGACATCTCCACCGCCTCCCAGTTACCTCCCCCCCCCCCCACTGCTCCACTGCCCCACCAGCCGGCTCTCAGCCTGCCCCTAAACAGGTCGTCACTCTGGCTTGTATCAAAGCAATACAACATATGATACAAATCGTCCACCAAATATTGCAAAAGCAAAAAGAACTTGAGAATGCCCTGTGCTAAGTTAAGACTTGATAGCTCAAGACCAAATCCTCAACATCCTGCAACAGAAGAGTCCATCAAGAGGATGTCCTGCAAGCCAAAGCCTGGTGCAATATGACACAACACATGCTGCTGAGGTACGTCAGCAGACACAACAAGGACACCAGCACATCAGTACACACAGTAACACCAGTACACAGAGTAACATCAGACCACACAGTAACACCAGTGCACACAGTAACACCAGACCACACAGTAACACCAGTGCACACAGTAACACCAGTGCACACAGTAACACCAGACCACACAGTAACACCAGTACACAGAGTAACATCAGACCACACAGTAACACCAGTACACAGAGTAACATCAGACCACACAGTAACACCAGTGCACACAGTAACACCAGACCACACAGTAACACCAGTGCACACAGTAACACCAGACCACACAGTAACACCAGTACACAGAGTAACATCAGACCACACAGTAACACCAGACCACACAGTAACACCAGTGCACACAGAGTAACACCAGACCACACAGTAACACCAGACCACACAGTAACACCAGTGCACACAGTAACACCAGACCACACAGTAACACCAGTGCACACAGTAACACCAGACCACACAGTAACACCAGACCACACAGTAACACCAGACCACACAGTAACACCAGTGCACACAGTAACACCAGACCACACAGTAACACCAGTGCACACAGTAACACCAGTGCACACAGTAACACCAGTGCACACAGTAACACCAGACCACACAGTAACACCAGTGCACACAGTAACACCAGTGCACACAGTAACACCAGTGCACACAGTAACACCAGTGCACACAGTAACACCAGTGCACACAGTAACACCAGTGCACACAGTAACACCAGTGCACACAGTAACACCAGACCACACAGTAACACCAGTGCACATAGTAACACCAGACCACACAGTAACACCAGACCACACAGTAACACCAGTGCACACAGTAACACCAGTGCACACAGTAACACCAGTGCACACAGTAACACCAGTGCACACAGTAACACCAGTGCACACAGTAACACCAGTGCACACAGTAACACCAGTGCACACAGTAACACCAGTGCACACAGTAACACCAGTGCACACAGTAACACCAGTGCACACAGTAACACCAGTGCACACAGTAACACCAGTGCACACAGTAACACCAGTGCACACAGTAACACCAGTGCACACAGTAACACCAGTGCACACAGTAACACCAGTGCACACAGTAACACCAGTGCACACAGTAACACCAGTGCACACAGTAACACCAGTGCACACAGTAACACCAGTGCACACAGTAACACCAGTGCACACAGTAACACCAGTGCACACACTAACACCAGTGCACACAGTAACACCAGTACACACAGTAACACTAGTGCACACAGTAACACCAGACCACACAGTAACACCAGTGCACACAGTAACACCAGACCACACAGTAACACCAGACCACACAGTAACACCAGACCACACAGTAACACCAGTGCACACAGTAACACCAGACCACACAGTAACACCAGTGCACACAGTAACACCAGACCACACAGTAGTAGTGGGAAACGACACTGTGGTGCAATTTTGCTTTTTCCGACTGCACCTCATAGTGTCGTGTGTTTTTCGTTGCCCCGGTGAGATTCAACTGCACCTCATAGTGTCGTGTGTTTTTCGTTAGCCCGGTGAGATTAAACGGCTCCGATTTGCTTTTTCCGACGGCAGCGACTTGTCGTACCCGTTTTTAGTTGCCCCAGTGAGATTGGACGGCAGCGACTTGGCGTACCTGTTTTTAGTTGCCCCAGTGAGATTGGAGAGTGCTGGGAAGACGGGACACCACGAGCATAGCTCTCATCCTGTAACTACAATTAGGTAATTACTTGTATTCCGAGGTACCACTGTACAGGGGTACCTGTACAGAGTGAAGAGCAGAGGTGCCATAGGCACAATCAGAGAGCACTGTATAAACATCAGAGGTTCATGGTTGTTCAACGTCCTCCCAGCGAGTATAAGAAATATTGCCGGAACAACTGTGGACATCTTCAAGAGAAAACTGGACTGTTTTCTAAGAGAAGTTCCGGATCAGCCGGGCTGTGGTGGGTATGTGGCCCTGCGGGCCGCTCCAAGCAACAGCCTGGTGGACCAAGCTCTCACAAGTTGTGCGTGGCCTCGGGCCGGGCTTGGGGAGTAGAAGAACTCCCAGAACCCTATCAAGCAGGTATCAAGCAGGTACCTCCGTTTACGAAGTGTTACCCGCGGCAGCATATCGGCGAAACTGCATCGAAAAGTGTATATTCAATTCACTGTCCTGACATTATTTTTCGATGTACGTATTTAATTTTTGTACCAATGTGTTCGCAATAGAATGTTCTAGAAGAACATAAGTATAAACCGTCACATAAGGATGCGTTCGACTGGCAACAAATATAAAAACACGTCGATCATACTCGTCGTGTCAATAATACAATTGTTTTACCATGATGATTCACTGCCATGCCGTTTTCTCTACTAAGCTCTAGCTCCGGTTATTAGAGAAAACGTAAATTTCATGGCACAGTTCTAAACTCTCCCCAACAAAATCTATAAAAATGGAAGTTATAGAAATATTTGTTCTCGTGACTCCAGGAGTCGTCATACCAGGTTAACCGTAAGAAAAAAATATGGACGACCGGGATCGGGGCCAATGCACGAAAGTGTTAAGTGAGAAGGTGGTGAGGCCAAAACCGTCAGTAATTTCAAAGCATTATATGACGAGAGTGCTGGGGAGACGGGACACCACAAGCATAGCTCTCATCCTGTACTACTCATAGGTAATTACTCTTAGGTAATTACTCTTAGGTAATGACTTCTCTGGGTACACTCTGGCACTTTTTGCCTGCATGCCACTAGGACCTGCTTCTGGCTCACTGCTTGATTTTTCATTGTTTATCTTGAAGATTGTTTTTTCCCTCTTTGTAACACCTGTCTGTAGTGAGACATTGTCACTAATATGATCAATACAACGGCCTGCTAAAGCTTCATCTGGGTGATTCTTTTCACAGCAAAACTTTGCAGTTCTTCCCATACTGCACATTTTCTTAATTAACGAGGAAGGGACATCCTCTACTGCCTCCTCTTCCTCCCCTGAAGGTTTGTTGTTCTACCTAGCTAGTTCAACAACACTTGTACCATTTCATCTTTACAAATGATCTTTTGTTTTTCCTCTATGGTCATTCTCACATGTGTTTTCTTGCCTTGAACCGTACCACTGGCTTTCTTGGTACCCATGGCGAGATATATAATAACAACTTCATGTTCAAATAGCCAAACTCCAAAAAAAAAAAAACTGTAAATCCTTGCAAAGAATTCAGGCAGGATAGTCACTAGGGGGAGGCAACGGGAAACTGAGGCGCAATCACCGTGCCACCACGTGCTAGGTCGGCCCACACGCGTATCAACAAACTTGTATCTCATTGTATCCCGAGGTAAAGTTCATAACCTTTACTCCGAAGGTTTCTGAAGAAATTTTTTTTTNTCTCCAATTGAGTAGCCCTTGGGAATATGACCTCATTTAAAATAACATCTTCAAGTTTTGTCTCCGTGAGTGCAACAATGTCTGGTGTCTGCAGCAGCCGTATTATATCACTTAACTCCAGTATCTTTGACCTTACTCCATCTATGTTGGTGTATGCAATCTTCAGGAACTTGTTCCCCCCTCTTCTTATTTTCACTCCCCCTTTCTCTAATGATTTTGTTGGTTTGCCTTTATGTACCACTCAATGGTCTGCCTACCCCTATCACTTTGTAGAAAAAAGAATTGATATCTTCTTCATTCTTGCTCTCATTTAAACGTTTTGCCTCGGCGAGGTTCAGTTTCAGCTTCTCTCTATCTTCTTTTGAAAGATCTCGTCTTAACGACCACACCTTCCATCCTCATCAATACGTAATTTTTTAGCATTCCTAGTACTTCTTCCATCTGTTTGGCACCATTTAGGGTGATCCTCATGGGTCGATCTTTCCTTTTACATATCGGCCTATTCTCCTGTAGTCGCTTACATTCTCTATGGTTGTAAGACCTTCCACGAGGCCAACAATTTTATCTACTACTTTCTTACTTCTTCACAGCTCTTTCTGACCTAGATGTTATCTCCTTTTCTTTGCATCCAAAAATGATGGGACTTACTTCGATCAACTGTGTTTTGCACTAACTTCGGGTTGATGCCAATTCTTTCCTCACTTCTAGCCTAATGTTGTTTTATCCTGGTTGCTGCAGTGTGGGCTTCCTTTACTGCTTCTTCAATTTTTCCTTCTCCTTGGCCACTTGGCATATGAGTTGCATATCTTTCTTGCCTGTTCTATCCCTGTGTAACTTCCTCCATCTGTGCTGACAAAAGCTGTTTCTCTCTGATGAAATTCCACACCTAACCTATTGTAGTCATCTATGTTTAAATTTACTTTAACTTCTTCCAAAGCTATTTTTAAGAGTCTATTTTCTTCTTCATGCTTTGCAATTTGTTTCCAATTGAATCTTATCCTTGCACAGGTCATTGACTACACCCTCAAGACATACAACTTTGCTATTCAAATGGTCATTACTTACTTTCAATTTACTAATTAATTCTACATGAGAGGTCACTATAGCATCTAATTTTACCAACTTGTTGTGTAGACTGGTTATCTCAATGCTTTCTTCACTGAATCCAGCAAAATCAAGCTCTGTTGTGCATTTCCTCTTGCCGGCGGCCATCTTGAATGTTGTTCTCTGCACTGTAAACACTAGGGGTAACTTTTTCTCATCCAATTTTTTCACTTCCCTTGGCACATTCCTGTTATCTCACCTTTTTTCAAAAGCACTATACCTTTATGTTCTCTGGGACACCACTCACTATCGTCATCCTGTACTACAATACTTAGGATTTCTGAAATATGCTGGAGCTCCTCTTGTCTGCCTCTTGGGAAAGAACTTGGGATAGACCTTGTTTGTGGCAATGACGGGAGGGGGGGGGGTGTGAGGCTCATGTTGTTTGCTCATGCCTGTCCCACAATTTGTGGGTCTTTCGGTCGTTTATGCGGCCGCGGTGGCATTGGATAGCCCCCCCTCTTTCGTGGTTGGCGGGGCAAGCCTCTTTCCCTGCGCTCTGTTGGGTCATCTCGGAGTGGGTTCGCTTGGACGTAGTTGAAACGACTCCATCCCTCAGGTGTTGGGTTTCCTGCCTGTTTCTGGTTCCTAAACGGGACTACGCGGACCTGCAATTTATCCTGGACTTGTCCCGTTTTGAACCCTTGGGCCTAATGCCCCTCCGTTCGGATGACAACTCTGTCCCAGGTTCATCTCCTCTTGGAGCCATGTGTTTGGATGGTGTCCCTGGACCTCGGAGACGTGTATTGGCACGTCCCGATTCATCTGGGGTTCAGGGATTGGCTCGGTTTTGTTGTGGGGCGTCAGGCTTACAGCTTTCCTTGCCTTCCATTAGGTTTGAATCTAGAACCTCACGTGTTCACACACCTTACCCGGGTCGTTGTAGCCCGTCTGCATCTATTAGGGGTTCGGGTTCTGGCCTACCTCAACGACTGGCTGGTATGGGCTCCCAGCCAGTCCACGTGTCTGCTCGCCAGGGATTTGGTTCTTTCCCAGATCGCCGGATTCGGGTTCCTGGTGAACTGGAGGAAGTCCCATCTGGTTCCCTCTCAGGTTTGGTCTTGGCTGGGTCTTGTGTGGGACTCTCGGACCGTTTCCTTGTCTCTACCTCCAGAGGCTCTGTTTCGGCTGCAGTCCTGCCTTCAGCTGTTTTTGGGAGCTCCCGGGTTACCCATCGGTTGCTCGAGGGATTGTGCAGGAGCCTGAACTTTGCCATGATGGTCTATCATCCGGGTTTGGTTTGGCTTCGTCGGTTGTTCAGGTTCCTTCGGGGATGTCCTTCTGCCTCTCGCAATCTCCGAGTTTAGGTTCCGGGTGCCTTGTGTCAACTGCTGTGTCGCCGGCTTCCTCTTCAGGTTTTCGGGGTTCAGTACCTTGGTGCCTACTCAAGCCCTTGCTCAGTGTGTTCACGGACGCGTTGTTTCTTGACTGAGGCTTTGTGACCAGTGCTCACCAGGCCGGCCAGTAGCGGTGGGGCCTGTCCTTCTGTCGGGCCTACAGCACAGTGCAGGAGTTGTGGCGGTGTGGATGTCACTTCAGGAGGTTCGGGTCACTCGCGGATCGACGATCTGACTCCATTCGGACTGCTCCCCAGTGGTTCATTGGTTGAACTGAGGGGGTTCAATGCGGTCCTTGGCTCTTGGGGGCTGGTCACTTTGTAATTACCTAAGTGTAGTTACAGGATGAGAGCTACGCTCGTGGTGTCCCTTCTTCCCAGCACTCTTTGTCATATAACGCTTTGAAACTACTGACGGTCTTGGCCTCCACCACCAGCTCCCTTAACTTGTTCCAACCGTCTACCACTGTTTGCGAAAGTGAATTTTCTTATATTTCTTTGGCATCTGTGTTTAGCTAGTTTATATCTATGACCTCTTGTTCTTAAAGTTCCAGGTCTCAGGAAATCTTCCCTATCGATTTTATCAATTCCTGTTACTAATTCCTGTTGTGTGACTCGTCTGCTGAGTTCTCTGGGGTTTGGTTCTCCTGGCCGTTAACATTCCAGGGGTGTCCAACGTACTGGTGGACACCTGTCTCGTTTCATTCTCCTGTCCACGGAATGGACCGTTGACGCCGATTCATTCAGTTTTCGCTGCCTGACGTACAGGTGTTCTGGTACGAATACGAATACTGTTCTGGAGGTGGACCTCTTCGCATCGGCGTGGTCGAGGCGTCTCCCGTTGTATGTGGCACCCTTCCCCGACTGCGAGGCCATTGGGGTTGATGTCTTGCGGCAGGACTGGTCGAGGTGTGGTTACTTGTACCTCTTCCCTATGGTTCAGCTGTTGCTCCAGGTCCTAACTCGCTAGGAGACTTACCAAGGGAGAATAGTCTTGGCTCTTTGGTGGCTTCAGGCGCTGCTTGCTCGGTGTCTGAACCCGAGGGATCTTCCCGCTGCTCCGCCTTATTTTGCAGATCTGACCAGTCTGTTATGTAGCTGGTTCGATCTTCTCCTCGAGTCTTCGCATCTGATCTTTTTGACTTCAGTCTATCACCACTTGTATGGTGAGCAGGTGGCTTCGTTGATTTTGTCCCACCTGTGTGCTTTGTCTTGGTGGCAGTATGAAGTTTCGTGGCAGTCCTTTCGTTTTTTCTTATCCCTTCGTAGGTTTAGTTCTGTCTCTGATGGAGTTGTCTTGTACTTCCTTTTGTGGTTGTTCCAGGACCATTATCTTATGCCGAATACTGTTGCCTCGTATCGTGTGGCGGTGGCGAGCCGCTGCAGCTTGCGTTCGACCTTGTTGTTATTTCTGCACCATTCCTCAAGCAGTTTTGTGTGTTGTTTCACCTTCGGCCTGCTCATGTGCCACCTGAGCCATTCTGGTCATTGGACCGGGTGCTCTTTTGTCTCTCTTCTCCTCGGTTTGTGGTGTCCCCTTCGGTTTAGGATTGTTTTTCCAAGGCTCTTTTTCCTGTTGGTATTAGCCTCTGGGGGTCGAGTCGGGGAGCTTCATGCTCTCCTGAGGCGCAGGGGGTTTCTGCTCTATTGGTCCTGGTGGTAGGTTTGTTCGGTGCAGCCTTTTCCTTTTTTTCTGGCGAAGAATGAGACTGCTGCTTTCCGGAGGGGTCCTTGGGTTCTTGATGCTTAGTTGGTCAGGGTGGGGGTGCATCATATGTTGTTTGGTTGCGGCTCTTTGCCGTTACCTGCGTGCCACGGCCTTGGTTGCCAGGGACGCACTTTGGGTTGACCCGGTTTACCTTCTTCCCTGTTCCAGGGTTCGGGTCTCCTGGGTCGTCCGCAGGGTTATTCGGTCCATCCTGCCTTCGGTCTATCCTCGTGCCTATGATGCTAGTAAGTTTGCTTCACTGGCTGCCATCTTTGGTAACATGTCTTGGGCTGACATTCAGGCAAGGGGTTTTTGAAGGTCGAACAGTGTCCTGGCCGCTCGCTACCTTGTCAAGGTTCCTGGGCCTAGTTTGGCCTGTGTCGCATTGGTTAGAGGTTGCAGCCAGTTGTCTCAACTTTGCGTTGAGCAGCAAGTGCCGACTGCTTCCCCAGGTAAGTCCCTCTTCTTTCGTCTTTGGGTAAGTAGCTCTAGGAAGCCGAAGGGGCTTCCCTCCAGAAAACCATTGTTGAATGTAATGAAACGCCAGTTTCTGGGGTGAGATCCGGAGGCTACCTGGCGTCCCTCCCTCTCTCTGGTTGGCATTTTTTTGTGGTTTTTGACATCCAGCTTCAGAACTGCTGGGTGGATAGCCGGCGCATGGGTCTAGAGCTCCCGCTTCCCTCTACTGGGGAGGGGAGGAGGGGTTGTGCAGGCAGCGACGTCGTAACGTTTGCTCCTCTTCATTTGGGGGAGTTTTGTCCACTAGTTTCAGTAGCAATATTTTTACCAGAATAGGGGTTTGTTTTGAGGTGCTTACCTTTTTCTGGGGTGCCTGACCCGGTCGAAGGCAGACACAGAATGCTTCCAACCACACGGAGGTTTCTATAGGCCATTGCTCCTTGTGCCTCTCTGAGGGGACAGTTTCTGGCTCGTGGTCCCTGGTAGGTCTAGGACTCGTTGACCGATGCCAAGGTTTAATACATTCATATCAGCACGGTTAACTCCGGGTCTCACCCAGAAACTGGCATTTCATTACATTCGACGCTGCTTTTGTTTTATACCCACCATTGTATTCTTAATGGTCCCCTTCATTAGTGATCCCTATTCTTGATCCCCATTATAGTATTTTTGGTGACCCCCCCATCACTATATTGTTGATAACACTTAGGATTATGTTCCTTAATTCTAGCTTGAATATACTGTATATTTTCTTGGTCTTAATGCACTATGTTAAAGAGTAAAAAAAATCCTGGTAATATTCCCATGATCAGGTAATTATTACAATTTGTAGGTGGTTGTTAGAGATTTGCCGCAGCCCTACGGTCTGACGCTGTATGAGGATTATGTTTATTGGGCCGACTGGAAGACTGGTACTATAGAACGTGCAAACAAAAGCAAAGGTGAAAACAGAACAAGAATACAGGTATGTGTAGATAGGTTTGTTATTTCAAGTTGCTCTTGCCTCAGGATTGAAATACAGTACAACCTCGATTCAACGTACCCTGATTCAACGAATCTCCGGCTAGTTCGCACACTTTTCAGGCCGGATTTACTCACCCGGTTCGACGAACAATGGTTCGCCGAAGCGGGGGATGTTCGGATTTGCTTATGACGTCGAGACAGAGTTCACAGACTGGTGGAAAAGTTTCACATTCTATCACAGATTACAATTATTAATTCCTTCATATGACAAGTTCGATCACACAAGTGGACCACACAAGTGGACCGCACATGTGGTCCACAAGTGGTCCACAAGCTTACGATGTTGGGACAGAGTTCACAGTGGTGGAAAACTGTCTCATTCTATCACAGATTACAATTAATAATTCCTTCATAAGACAAGTTGGATCACACAAGTGGACCACACAACAAGTGAATCATATGAACCAAACACCAGCCAGAATGGTCCACAAGAAGTGACGCATATTAACCAAACACCAGCCAGAGTGGTCCACAGAAGTGAACGACTGAGTTTCAATGATTTTCGTTCACCGATTTGTGGCACACGTATCTTTGTAAATTAATTTAAAGGCTGAAGCATGAATAGCTAGCTAATATGTTGAAATCTTCTTATACATTTTCTGTGATGAAACAAGACGAGTGAGGGTGGACAGATAAGGGAATACTGTACAGTAAACTTCCCTTTACAGTGAGGTTTCACTCACTTTCGTCTGTGTTGTCATAGTTCAGTGACCCATGGCTTTGAACGTTTCACATTAATAAATCATTTCTAAAACTGGTGTTTTAATAACTCTTTATTATCCTAATTAAACCAAACTAAATAAGACCAAAATATACTGTAATAAGGTAGATATCTCCTATTTGAGAAATTGTTCACATTATTGGCAGCACAACTCCAGCACGAGTAGACGGGTCTAATCCCTGTCCATACACCATGCTTGTTGTGTTGTGTTCGATTTCGTCGCCACAGTTCAGCGATCTACGGCTTCGAAATAATAAAATTAATAAATTAGTTCCAAAGTAAGTATTTTTTATAGCTCTTATTACCGAAATAATGTTGCTAAACTAAATATGTAACCCAAAAATATATAATTTGATGTAAATTGAATATTTGAGAGAAATATATGTTACTGGAAATCGAACACAACACCAGGCGGTGTTTTGTTCGATTTCGTCGCCACAGTTCAGTGACCTATGGCTTCGAAATAATGAAATAAATAAATCAGTTTCAAAATAAGTATTTTTTATAGCTCTTATTATCGTAATAATGTTGCTAAACTAAATACATAACACAAAAATATATAATTTGATGTAAATCGATTATTTAAGAGAAATTTATGTTACTGGATCAGGCTTAAACACCAGCCAACTGAAGGGTGTGCGTATAGACTTAGCCTGCGTTCGTACAGTATGCACCCAGTGCCCTTAGCTTTGTCTGCGATTGATGTACAGCATTTATCTGCCGGTGGAAGAATAATTGTGGAATTGACCATTTTTTTACTACAGCTCTTTGGTTATAAAACAAAATGTCTCAGGGGCTTACTAATAGTGCCTTATTAATGCCAAAAACGAAGCAATATTTTGCAAGAACTAGTAGCAGAAAATCAATCAGCACGAGAACAGCCGTACCCAACACGAGAACAGCCGTACCCAGCAGGAGAACAGCCGTACCCAGCAGGAGAACAGCTGTACCAAGCACGAGAACAGCCGTACCCAGCAAGAGAACAGCCGTACCAAGCACGAGAACAGCCGAACCCAGCACGAGAACAGCCGTACCCAGCATGAGAACAGCCGTACCCAGCACGAGAACAGCCGTACCCAGCATGAGAACAGCCGTACCCAGCACAAGAACAGCCGTACCCAGCATGAGCACAGTTGTACCCAGCACTGGTACAACAGCAGCCAGCACCAGCTCAGAAGCAGCTGAACTCACAGCAGCAGCGAGCACCAGCAAAGCTGATGCAAACATCTAAAAACATCGTGTGCAGCATGAACAGTTAGAACAAGTGTTAAATTTAAGTGTGTACTCAGTGTTAAAATTAAAGTTGCAGTAATTTTTGTGTACAATAGTTTTCATAAACTGTATTGTAGTACTCAACATACAGCAGAACTACTTTTAATCAACACAGTGCTAACGGCATAATGCACTGCAGTACGTATTTACTGTAGAGCATTCACAACTTCACGAAACTTCAAGATGGACATAACTTCAACAATAAGGTAAATTTATGAATTACAGTATTTTTTAGTAGAGAAGTAATATATAGGTATAGTATGTAATATGATAATGCATTTTTATTGTGTACAAGAAAAAAAAAGACACTGACACAAACGCCTCCTGAAGGTCACCTCTTGCAACGAATCCAACGCTCCAACGAACTGGGGTTGGTCCCATATAGTATGTTGAATCGAGGTTGTACTGTATTTTTTTCTTCTGGTTCGGGGTTTTGGTTTGAGATTTAAAAGAAATCTTGTGTAGTTTTGTGTTTTGAAGCTTTGCATTAAAGGTTGATACTAATGCTGATATGATCAGATTACCCATCTCATTTATTTTTCTTAATTGTGAGAGTATGGTCTCTCAAGATTCTCCCACAGCTGACTTGGATGGCTCATTGCAGTGCACCGATCTCGTGCACGAGCCCTCTCTCTTAACCCTTACACTGCTCAGGGTCCTGGGGACATTTACACCCCTGTGCGCAAGAAAAAAAATCCAAAATTTTTTTTAGTCTTCTAAACACGTTAATTTGTGTCCCTGAGCACGGGAAAAATAACAAAAAAATCGTAGGTCACATATTTTGGGCGCAATTGACCGAGGAAGTCTGGCAAAAAGTAGGCGTTGACAGAGCGGTCGCCAGGGCCGGTCAGCGTCACCCGCGCTGACAGATGGGAGTTGCCACAAAGATATTATTACCTAATTGTTTCAATGTCTCCGATTGATTTTTTCTTAGTTTTTTTGCAGTATTATTATTCAATAGTGTGTATTGTAATATATTTTATAATAAAAGTGGTGAATAATCGCTATACTGTACTCAAACGTATGGTGTGCATATTAGTAATTCAATTATTATGTTCATAAAACAATAAACAAATAGTTTTGCTGCTATTACACTCTATACACAGGTTATATATAAGTATCTGCATATTTTGGTCACCATAACGAACCACTAAGTTGGTATTGAGAGTCGAAAAGCAACGAAGAGTTACCGCTACACACCAGCCGGCCACTCGCTGCCACTCCCTCAACACACGCACTAAACTTTCTCCCCCAACAATACCATTTGTGGTGTTATTACACTATATACAGACGTTATATATAAGTATGTATATATTTTGTTCACCACAACTGTACAGCTAAGCTGATATAGTTAGTTCAGGCACTAAGAGTCGTCGGTATGCACAGCTGGCGGCTGGCGGCTCCCTCACTCATTCAAGGTCACACACACACTAAACTTTCTCCCCCAACAATACTGTTTGCTGCTATTACACTCTATACACAGGTTATATATAAGTACTGTCTCCACTCGATCATCCGGACTATATGGGAAGGACCCCCAACCGGATTATCACGTTTTTCGGATAATGGTACTTTTTCACCTACGAGTCCAAAAGTGACCATTTTCAACAATTTTTATACTACAAACAACATAATTTGAATTGCCTTGCCACATATAATTATTAGATATTCAACTAGAAACCTCAACTTACCTTGTTGGTGTTCGTCTTCTTGATTGA
>WNGS01028583.1:1819367-1839263 GCA_020271785.1 Procambarus virginalis | reverse complement strand
GACCCTTAACCTTACACTGCTCAGGGGTCCTGGGGACATTTACACCCCTGTGCGCAAGAAAAAAAAATTCCAAAATTTTTTTCGTCTTCTAAACATGTTAATTTGTGTCCCCTGAGCACGGGAAAAATAGCAAAAAAATCGTAGGTGACATATTTTGGGCGCAATTGACCGAGGAAGTCTGGCAAAAAGTGGGCGTTGACAGAGCGGTCGCCAGGGCCGGTCAGCGTCACCCGCGCTGACAGATGGGAGTTGCCACAAAGATATTATTACCTAATTGTTTCAATGTCTCCGATTGATTTTTTCTTAGTTTTTTTGCAGTAATATTATTCAATAGTGTGTATTGTAATATATTTATATAATAAAGTGGTGAATAATCGCTATACTCAAACGTATGGTGTGCATATTAGTAATTCAATTATTATGTTCATAAACAATAAACAAATAGTTTTGCTGCTATTACACTCTATACACAGGTTATATATAAGTATCTGCATATTTTGGTCACCATAACGAACCACTAAGTTGGTATTGAGAGTCGAAAAGCAACGAAGAGTTACCGCCACACACCAGCCAGCCACTCGCTGCCACTCCCTCAACACACGCACTAAACTTTTCCCCCAACAATACCATTTGTGGTGTTATTACACTATATACAGACGTTATATATAAGTATGTATATATTTTGTTCACCACAACTGTACAGCTAAGCTGATATAGTTAGTTCAGGGACTAAGAGTCGTCGGTATACACAGCTGGCGGCTCCCTCACTCATTCAAGGTCACACGCACTAAACTTTCTCCCCCAACAATACTGTTTTCAGCGTTATTACCCTATATACACATATTATATATAAATATCTACATGTTTTATGCACTGTAACTGTACACCTAAGCTTGTAGTGCGCCCAAAGAGCATAGTGGCCACCCTCTAAACAGCTTGACAAATCGTGCAGACGACGTCACCTCCGTCACCCAAATGGCTGCTCCCAGCATAATCCTTTTGCTGTTATTACACTAATACACACATTATATATAAGTATCTACATTTGTGTTCACCATAGAGAACCACTGAGCTGGTATGGTGAATGTAAACAATAACAGGTGGCCACACAGTCAGTAAACGAAGCTGTCTCCCTGTCTCTCAGCATCACTCCTCCCACAGCGCTAATTATTACAACAATCCTGCTATTATCACAACCCTGGTTATTTATATCACAGTCACGGGTCATCTGTAATATTGTCATCACTAAATAATAACAGTTATATATTTATTTTGACATTTTTCGGTGATGCTGTGGTCACAAGCTGAACAGCAATGCTGATCGCTCATGCTGCGTGCGCCAGCCTTGGTTGCTCCAACAGTACTGTGCCTCTCACACCTGAGATTATTGCCCACGATTTTTTTTTTAAATGGCGTCTGTTTACAAGAGCCCTGAGGAAGCTACTGTGAACCCCGTGTAGCCGTGGGCCATTTGAATCGGGAATGGCACCCAATGGCGTATATATACGCCATGCGCACAGTCGGACATGTTACTCAGGGCGTATATATACGCCATGCGCAGTTTAAGGGTTAACCGGGCCCCAAAATTTTATCCGTCCAAGCTCTCGTTAATCCGGTTCCTGTGGCTATTTTGGCCGGATATTGTGATAACTTTATCCGATTGCGATTTTGGCCGTATTAAGGCGTTTTTCGGATGTTCGAATCCCGGATAATCGCGGGGTTACAGTATTTGCATATTTTGGTCACCATTACGAACCACTAAGTTGGTATTGAGAGTCGAAGAGCAACGAAGAGTTACCGCCACACACCAGCCAGCCACTCGCTGCCACTCCCTCTGATATAGTTAACTGATATAGTTAGTTCAGGCACTAAGAGTCGTCGGTATACACAGCTAGCGGCTGGCGGCTCCCTCACTCATTCAAGGTCACACGCACTAAACTTTCTCCCCCAACAATACTGTTTTCAGTGTTATTACCCTATATACACATATTATATATAAATATCTACATGTTTTATGCACTGTAACTGTACACCTAAGCTTGTAGTGCGCCCAAAGAGCATAGTGGCCACCCTCTAAACAGCTTGACAAATCGTGCAGACGACGTCACCTCCGTCACCCAAATGGCTCCTCCCAGCATAATCCTTTTGCTGTTATTACACTAATACACACATTATATATAAGTATCTACATTTGTGTTCACCATAGAGAACCACTGAGCTGGTATGGTGAATGTAAATAATAACAGGTGGCCACACAGTCAGTAAACGATGCTGTCTCCCTCAGTCTCTCAGCATCACTCCTCCCACAGTGCTAATTATTACAACAATCCTGCTATTATCACAACCCTGGTTATTTATATCACATTCACGGGTCATCTGTAATATTGTCATCACTAAATAATAACAGTTATATATTTATTTTGACATTTTTCGGTGATGCTGTGGTCACAAGCTGAACAGCAATGCTGATCGCTCATGCTGCGTGCGCCAGCCTTGGTTGCTCCTACAGTACTGTGCCTCTCACACCTGAGAATATTGCCCACGATTTTTTTTTTAAATTGCGTCTGTTTACAAGAGCCCTGAGGAAGCTACTGTGAACCCCGTGTAGCCGCGGGCCATTTGAATCGGGAATGGCACCCTATGGCGTATATATACGCCATGCGCACCGTCGGACATGTTACTCAGGGCGTATATATACGCCATGCGCAGTTTAAGGGTTAACCCTGGATGGAAAACTGTCATGTTGGGTGTCTCCAGGATGCCCACATAACCAGTAATACTTTTATAATACGGAGGTCACCGTATGCCCAAGGGTAAATTAGATACAGCGGAATTAAGCATACTTGCCATAGGGTCAGTAAGTACATAGCTGTAGGTACCAAGCGTGAGAGAGAGAGAGAGGCGACCGCAAGGCAAGAGATAAGCTCTGACCTCTGGGGTCAATCTCAATAACAGCAGTGACACATTCGTGACGTGGTCATGACGTCAAGCTATTCTACCGATCATGTAACGATCAATATCATTGGTTCCGGCACTTCTGCTACAATGCCACTGTTCAATTGTAGACCTTATGTTTGTGCTACCATGAGGAGCCCTGCATCCCCTTGCAAGGGTATTCATGTGAGGAAGTTCATATATGGTGGACGTGTCCTTCTGTCTATTCGGCCAATAGACAGAACACCGTCCATTCCTCACCGTCAAGTTAATTTAACACTTTCCCGGCCCCCGCGTTATGAAAAAAAACTTCAGCCTTACGCCCTGGGCGTTACGCATGGCCAAGCGGTGAGACCGAAAAGTGTATACTCTTTTTACTGTCCTGACACTAATTGTAGGCGTACGTATTTAAATTTGGTATCACTGTGTTCGCAATAGAATTGTCTATAAGAACATACGTATAAAATGCCGTCAAATCATAAGGCATATCAACAACAAATAAAAAAACTATTGACATCACTTGCCGAGAGCGCCAAACAGCAACAAAATGTTTCCATTCTCTTAATGGTTGTGAAGCCCACAGTTGTCCTACATCGTTAATTTTTGTATCATTGGAATCGCAATTAAATTCTCTATACGGACATATGCATATAAATATAGAATCAATGTCGCAACTGGCCCACAAGAGTGGAAGTGGCTGAAGTGTTACCCGCGGCGGCATATCGCCGAAAATGACATCGAAAATTGTATATTCAATTCACTGTCCTGACATTATTTTTGGATGTACACATTTAATTTTTGTACCAATGTGTTCGCAATAGAATGTTCTAGAAGAATATAAGTATAAACCGTCAAATAAGAATGCGTTCGACCGGCAACAAATATAAAAAGTACGTCGATCATACTCGTCGTGTCAATAATGCAATAGTTTTACCACGAAGATTCACTGCCATGACGTTTTCTTTAATAAGCTCTTCTGTTATTAGAGAAAACGTACATTTCATGGCGAACATTTCTAAACTATCCCCAAGAAAATCGAAGCAAAAATGAATTTTATACAAATATTTTTTATTTTAACTAAATAGATAGTTAAGAATGCGGAACCGTAAGAAAAACTTATAACGGCGCGACTAGTTATAAATACGCGAAAGTGTTACACTCTGTGTCTTTTCAATATACCAACGCTCGCCCGGAATCGCGATCGTGAATATATTGTTTAGAAGCCTTCTAGTGACAAATCACCAGAGCGAAACAGACTGGTATCAGGTAACCCCTGGTGACAAATAGAGATCGTCTGTGACCAAGAGTGACTTAAGGAGTGCCGCTGCCTTAGTAATCTGTGTGTGACTTTTACCAGTGTACCTGTATAGTACCATACAATAAGCCGCCGCCACCCGCCACTCAGACCAGAGCGTGTAGCCGCCTCAAGCCGCCACCCGCCACTCAGACCAGAGCGTGTAGCAGCCACCCGCCACTCAGACCAGAGCGCGTAGCAGCCACCCGCCACTCAGAAAAGAGCGTGTAGCCACCACCCGCCACTCAGACCAAAGCGTGTAGCAGCCACCCGTCACTCAGACCCAGAGCGTGTAGCAGCCACCTTCCACTCAGAAAAGAGCGTGTAGCCACCACCCGCCACTCAGACCAAAGCGTGTAGCAGCCACCCGCCACTCAGAAAAGAGCGTGTAGCCACCACCCGCCACTCAGACCAAAGCGTGTAGCAGCCACCCTCCACTCAGACCAGAGCGTGTAGCCGCCACCCGTCACTCAGACCCAGAGCGTGTAGCAGCCACCCGCCACTCAGACCAAAGCGTGTAGCAGCCACCCACCACTCAGACCAAAGCGTGTAGCAGCCACCCGCCACTCAGACCAGAGCGTGTAGCAGCCACCCTCCACTCAGACCAGAGCGTGTAGCCGCCACCTGCCACTCAGACCAGAGTGTGTAGCAGCCACCCACCACTCAGACCAGAGCGTGTAGCCGCCACCCACCACTCAGACCAGAGCGTGTAGCAGCCACCCGCCACTCAGACCAAAGCATGTAGCAGCCACCCGCCACTCAGACCAGAGCGTGTAGCCGCCACCCGCCACTCAGAAAAGAGCGTGTAGCCACCACCCGCCACTCAGACCAAAGCGTGTAGCAGCCACCCGCCACTCAGAAAAGAGCGTGTAGCCGCCACCCACCACTCAGACCAGAGCAGGTAGCCGCCACCCGCCACTCAGACCAGAGCGTGTAGCAGCCACCCTCCACTCAGACCAAAGCGTGTAGCAGCCACCCGCCACTCAGACCAGAGCGTATAGCCGCCACCCACCACTCAGACCAGAGCAGGTAGCCGCCACCCGCCACTCAGACCAGAGCGTGTAGCTGCCACCCGCCACTCAGACCAGAGCGTGTAGCCGCCACCCACCACTCAGACCAGAGCGTGTAGCAGCCACCCGCCACTCAGACCAGAGAGTGTAGCCGCCACCCACCACTCAGACCAGAGCAAGTAGCCGCCACCCGCCACTCAGACCAGAGCGTGTAGCCGCCACCCGCCACTCAGACCAGAGCGTGTAGCAGCCACCCGCCACTCAGACCAAAGCGTGTAGCAGCCACCCACCACTCAGACCAAAGCGTGTAGCAGCCACCCGCCACTCAGACCAGAGCGTGTAGCCGCCACCCGCCACTCAGACCAGAGCGTGTAGCCGCCACCCGCCACTCAGACCAGAGCGTGTAGCCGCCACCCGCCACTCAGACCAGAGCGTGTAGCCGCCACCCGCCACTCAGACCAGAGCGTGTAGCCGCCACCCGCCACTCAGACCAGAGCGTGTAGCAGCCACCCGCCACTCAGACCAAAGCGTGTAGCAGCCACCCACCACTCAGACCAAAGCGTGTAGCAGCCACCCGCCACTCAGACCAGAGCGTGTAGCCGCCACCCGCCACTCAGACCAGAGCGTGTAGCCGCCACCCGCCACTCAGACCAGAGCGTGTAGCCGCCACCCGCCACTCAGACCAGAGCGTGTAGCCGCCACCCGCCACTCAGACCAGAGCGTGTAGCCGCCACCCGCCACTCAGACCAGTGCGTGTAGCCGCCACCCACCACTCAGACCAAAGCGTGTAGCCGCCACCCACCACTCAGACCAAAGCGTGTAGACGCCACCCGCCACTCAGACCAAAGCGTGTAGACGCCACCCGCCACGCAGACCAAAGCGTGTAGACGCCACCCACCACTCAGACCAAAGCGTGTAGACGCCACCCATCACTCAGACCAAAGCGTGTAGACGCCACCACCCACTCAGACCAAAGCGTGTAACCGCCACCCACCACTCAGACCAGAGCGTGTAGCCACCACCCACCACTCAGACCAAAGCGTGTAGACGCCACCCGCCACTCAGACCAAAGCGTGTAGACGCCACCCGCCCTGCCTCACTGTACTACGTGACGTCACCACCGGTCACACCTTTACTCACTGCCAGTGCCATCAAGGGTGTGTCTGTCTGTTATGCATACAGCACACCTGTGGCCGTAGTAGTCGCTGAGGTCTCGCCTACGCTGGTACTCCGGCTGAAACACGTGACCATAGTGGTCGCTGAGGTCTCGCCTACGCTGCTACTCCAGCTGAAACACGTGACCATAGTGGTCGCTGAGGTCTCGCCTACGCTGGTACTCCGGCTGAAACACGTGACCGTAGTGGTCGCTGAGGTCTCGCCTACGCTGCTACTCCGGCTGAAACACGTGACCGTAGTGGTCGCTGAGGTCTCGCCTACGCTGGTACTCCACCTGAAACACGTGACCATAGTGGTCGCTGAGGTCTTGCCTACGCTGCTACTCCGGCTGAAACACGTGACCGTAGTGGTCGCTGAGGTCTCGCCTGCGCTGCTACTCCGGCTGAAACACGTGACCGTAGTGGTCGCTGAGGTCTTGCCTACGCTGCTACTCCGGCTGAAACACGTGACCGTAGTGGTCGCTGAGGTCTCGCCTACGCTGGTACTTCGGCTGAAACGCGTGACCGTAGTGGTCGCTGAGGTCTCGCCTACGCTGGTACTCCGGCTGAAACACGTGACCGTAGTGGTCGCTGAGGTCTCGCCTACGCTGCTACTCCAGCTGAAACACGTGACCATAGTGGTCGCTGAGGTCTCGCCTACGCTGCTACTCCGGCTGAAGCACGTGACCGTAGTGGTCGCTGAGGTCTTGCCTACGCTGGTACTCCAGCTGAAACACGTGACCGTAGTGGTCGCTGAGGTCTCGCCTACGCTGCTGCTCCAGCTGAAACACGTGGCCGTAGTGGTCGCTGAGGTCTTGCCTACGCTGGTACTCCAGCTGAAACACGTGACCGTAGTGGTCGCTGAGGTCTCGCCTACGCTGGTACTCCGGCTGAAACACGTGGCCGTAGTGGTCGCTGAGGTCTCGCCTACGCTGGTACTCCAGCTGAAGCACGTGACCATAGTGGTCGCTGAGGTCTCGCCTGCGCTGCTACTCCAGCTGAAACACGTGACCGTAGTGGTCGCTGAGGTCTTGCCTGCGCTGGTACTCCAGCTGAAACACGTGACCGTAGTGGTCGCTGAGGTCTCGCCTACGCTGCTACTCCGGCTGAAATGCAAATATTACGTAAATTCCACTCCAAATCCTAGAATTATTCATTTAATAGTAAATTCTAAATGGATCTGGGGACCAGGGGTACACTTACGTAGGGTTTAGTGTCACCAAACAACGTACAGTAACGAACAGGGAAGTAACCTAATTCTATTTTAAAGGCCTCTTAAAAACTATTAAGGATATTAATCTTCTCTGCCGAATGTGGCATCCGTAAGATTGAAGTTGCAGGATCAGTCTGGAGTCTGTAGATGGCCAGATGCCCCTTAATTAAGACTAATCTTGATAAGCAGACTTCAGAACTCCTATGCAATGGTGGTTGTCTCGTGTGTCTCTCTCGCCAGTATGGCGTCTTCTCTCTCTGCTCGAAAGTCGCGCATGCGCTTAGCTCCCAGTAGGGGTTCCCAGCATAAATTACTGTCTCCAATCCACTCCAAAACTAACCATTTCCAACTAATATTTTTATACTACAAACAACATAATTTGAATTGCCTTGCCACATATAATTATTAAATATTCAACTAGAAACCTCAACTTGTTGTTCGTCTTCAAGATGTGTGGCATCACTCAAGAAGTTAAAAATTCTTGACAATTCAAGTAACTTATACTAACACAACACTAAAATTAACACTTAAAATTACTGTACAGTTCATTAGGCAAAGTTAGTTTTCACTGTCGGCTGCGGAAGCCTGACTAGTTGAAGGCATTTGGCTTGCGTGTGCCGCCTCACTTGTTGAAGGCACTTGGCTCGCGTGTGCCGCCTCACTTGTTGAAGGCACTTGGGTTGCGTGTGCCGCCTCACTTGTTGAAGGCACTTGGGTTGCGTGTGCCGCCTCACTTGTTGAAGGCACTTGGGTTGCGTGTGCCGCCTCACTTGTTGAAGGCACTTGGGTTGCGTGTGCCGCCTCACTTGTTGAAGGCACTTGGGTTGCGTGTGCCGCCTCACTTGTTGAAGGCACTTGGGTTGCGTGTGCCGCCTCACTTGTTGAAGGCACTTGGGTTGCGTGTGACGCCTCACTTGTTGAAGGCACTTGGCTCGCGTGTGCCGCCTCACTTGTTGAAGGCTCTTGGTTGCGTGTGACGCCTCACTTGTTGAAGGCACTTGGCTCGCGTGTGCCGCCTCGCTTGTTGAAGGCTCTTGGGTTGCGTGTGCCGCCTCACTTGTTGAAGGCTCTTGGGTTGCGTGTGCCGCCTCACTTGTTGAAGGCACTTGGCTCGCGTGTGCCGCCTCACTTGTTGAAGGCGCTTGGGTTGCGTGTGCCGCCTCACTTGTTGAAGGCACTTGGCTCGCGTGTGCCGCCTCACTTGTTGAAGGCACTTGGCTCGCGTGTGACACCTCACTTGTTGAAGGCACTTGGGTCGCGTGTGACGCCTCACTTGTTGAAGGCACTTGGGTCGCGTGTGACACCTCACTTGTTGAAGGCACTTGGCTCGCGTGTGACACCTCACTTGTTGAAGGCACTTGGCTCGCGTGTGCCACCTCACTTGTTGAAGGCACTTGGGTCGCGTGTGACACCTCACTTGTTGAAGGCACTTGGGTCGCGTGTGACGCCTCACTTGTTGAAGGCACTTGGGTCGCGTGTGACACCTCACTTGTTGAAGGCACTTGGCTCGCGTGTGACACCTCACTTGTTGAAGGCACTTGGGTTGCGTGTGCCGCCTCACTTGTTGAAGGCACTTGGGTTGCGTGTGCCGCCTCACTTGTTGAAGGTGCTTGGGTTGCGTGTGACGCCTCACTTGTTGAAGGTGCTTGGGTTGCGTGTGCCACCTCACTTGTTGAAGGTGCTTGGGTTGCGTGTGCCACCTCACTTGTTGAAGGCACTTGGGTTGCGTGTGACACCTCACTTGTTGAAGGCACTTGGCTCGCGTGTGCCACCTCACTTGTTGAAGGCGCTTGGGTTGCGTGTGCCACCTCACTTGTTGAAGGTGCTTGGGTTGCGTGTGCCGCCTCACTTGTTGAAGGCGCTTGGGTTGCGTGTGCCACCTCACTTGTTGAAGGTGCTTGGGTTGTGTGTGCCGCCTCACTTGTTGAAGGCGCTTGGGTTGCGTGTGCCGCCTCACTTGTTGCAGGTGCTTGGTTGCGTGTGCTGCTTCACTTGTTGAAGGTGCTTGGGTTGCGTGTGCCGCCTCACTTGTTGAAGGCGCTTGGGTTGCGTGTGCCGCCTCACTTGTTGAAGGCGCTTGGGTTGTGTGTGCCGCCTCACTTGTTGAAGGCGCTTGGTTTGATTTTTGTACCATATAAGAATCAAGTGTTGCTTGCCTTCTGTGTTCACTGACCAGTTGTATGATCAGCTTTTTTGTTCGCCTCAGGTACTGATACATGTTTCCAACCTCTGGATTAGCACAGTTGGATGAAAAATTGATTAATCTGTCAACATAGGTCATGAGTACACTGTATTTTGTGGTCATTGGTGTTGGTTCTTCACTTCCTTCTTCATCCTCTTCGTCGACCTCACCAGTAATAGACTGGAGAATCTCGTCTTCACTCATCACACCATATCCTGGGTCATTGGCATCTTGTTCAAGCCAATCAACCACATCCTGTCTTACTAAGTTTTCATCGGCATTTCTAAACATTCCATGGATTTCGTCTGTAAATCCTTCAAAATCCATTTCTACATCCTCCACATTTCTGATCGTAGACGTGAGGAGTTTTTTCCAGGAATTTTTCAAAGTCGATTCCTTTAACACTTTCGCGCGCGCGGCACTCAGGGAAAAAAAAACCGATTGTGCGCGCGGCGTTCTGGGCGCTCAAGTGTAAAGACAAAAAAGTGTATAAACTTTTCACGCTCCTAACATCAATTCTCAAGCTACGTATTTCATTTTGGTATCAATGTGTTGGCAATAAAATTCTCTACAAGATCATATGCATAAAATGTCACCAAAGCATTTGCTATCCCACCACGAAATAAATAAACACGAAGATGACTCGCCGTGACACCCAAACAGGAAGTAAATGTTCATACTCTTTCGTTTGTTGCCAGCTCCACAGTGATCCTACAGCATTGATTTTGATATCACTGAACTCGCAATAAAATTCCCCACCCAGACATATGCCTATCAATGTATAATTATGATACGGGGTGACCCGCACGAGTGTGGGAAGTGGCCGAAGCGTTAGCCGTGATTTCAGCAGCGATGACACTGTTGTGATGCAGCGCTTTGAAAGTTTATACTTATTTCACTGTCCTGACATTATTTCTGGAGCTACGTATTTCATTTTTATAGCAATGTGTTCGCAATAGAAAGTTCTATAAGAACATGGGTAGAATTGGTCAACAGAGCGTCAAATAAATTTGCGGCAAATAAAATCTTACGCGTGTTTGTACCCGTGAACGTAAAAAGTTTTTACTTTGTTCATGTTTTTCAAGTTTATACTCGTTTCACACCGTTTTTTTTTTGTATAGTGTTCGGAATAAAATTCCCTACACAGACATATGCCTATCAAGTACAATTCTTGGGAATTCACAGCTGTAGAGACGGCCAAACACACACAACCGGAACCCGCTCTGGATACTCCAACTCACACCCGCAACACCCACAAAAAAAGTTTCTGGTGTTTCGTGTATACTTTAGTTTTCGTGCTACAGTTGTCATTTAGGTATCAAAATATTCCTAAGAAAATCGACTACAATACTACAACAACCTAGGACAATTATGTGTACTTACCAAAGGAAAGACGATTGTAGAAAAATAAGTTGAGCATTTTCTCTCCACTCCACCTCCTTCAGGTACCAATTCCTGAAGTTGCTCAACAGATGTTCGTAGGTGGAGTGAAGCTGGTGCGGGTGGTTACTTCTTGTCCACCCAATACACCCTTTTCTTGTGATAACTGGTGTAACACGGTATGACACAAAGTGGAACATCGCATGTCTTGCATGCTATACCAGTTTCCTTCCTAATACCCGACTTTGAACACACTTGACACCTGCGACGTTCGGGAGTTTTACAAGTTCATGCTTCAATTTGTAGTTCAGGCGAGTCTCTGATAAAACAACACGTCCCTGTTGTCTCTGTGTTGGTTGTACACTACAGTCTGAATCGTCGCTCTCACCATTGTCTTCAAACAACAGTGTAGCAGATGAAATATCTTCATCAGATTCATGGTGGCTTCAGCACGAGGTGTAGACGTGAAGAGAGGGCGCCTCACACCCGACGGGCCAGGTGTTGACGGGTTAGCAGCAGGATACACAGGACCAGTGTCATCATTTATGTCTGGAGCATGAACTAAATGAGGAGATGGTGTTGTTGTTGCAGGCCACTCTTCCTTGTCAAATTTCAATAAAGCCCAAATAGCAACCTCATGAAACTGGAGCAGAGTTAGTTTCTTTCGGTCATCTGTGTTGGCCTTGTACAATGCATAAGCGTTTTGCAAAGCCATTTGCAGGAAATAAAAGGTTATTTTCTTTGTCCACTTGTGACATTTCCTGGCGAAATGGTAATACTTTACCATTTGATCAAAGTGGTCAACACCCTTCATGAACTTATTGTAGTCAATAATTGCCTTTGGTTTGTTCACCACAACCTGCTGTAGTCCTGTTGTTCCATCTGGCCTACGAACTCGTTTGCGTTTTTGAACTCTATTTGTGTCTGCATTGTGGAGGTTGGTAATCATAGAGACAACTCGCTTGTCTTTCCACAGCAGAATGAAGGTGTTGTCCTTGCGGCGGTAGACTGTGGTATCCACATCAATCTTAGTCTTCGCTATATGTTGCAGGTCTTTTGGGGCGCCACATATCATCGATCATCGAACAATGGTGGAATATTGTCCTCAAGCCACACAACACTGGCCCCAGGCTGGCGAGTACGTACTGGACGTGTACGCTTGCGAGGAGGCTGGGGTGCCTCATCTACCTCACTCGGTTCATCCTCACCTGATAATTCATAGCTTGAATCACTCCCACTATCAACAAATGGGGTTATTTTCAAACCACGAGTAGGAGGTCGTTTCCTTAGCTGGATTTTAGGCATGCACGCACCACGTGTGCGCCTTGTGGTGAGAGGCGGCAGTGCTGGTGCCCCCTCCTCCTACTCCTCCTCTGTTAGGCCTTCAGAGTCCTCCTCCGTCGATTCAGCCCCATGGGCTCCAGGCCCCCCAAATTCACATTCTTCTTCTAAATCCTCACCTTCTGCCTCACTTCCATCCAAATCCACTTGATCAAAGGCATCCAAGAGATTGGGAATCTTGGTGGGAGTGAGCCTCAATCCAGAGAACCTCCTATAGATGTCGGTAATCTTGTCTTTTCCAGATGAATCAGAGGCTCCTGTAGCCGAAACACCACTTGGGCCTGGTGCTGGATCCATTATTGATGAATGTAGTTGGTTACAAACACACAGAAACGGGTAAAAATCCTTGAAACCATGCGAGTTTGGCGCGCAAGGGGAGAGAGATGCGATCGCTCCACGTGACAACAAAATGGGCCTGTCACGTGACCCAGTAGGCCGACGTGACATTCGGCCTACCCGAAAGAACGGGAATTTCATGGCGCACAGTTTGAAACAAACCCCAAGTAAATCGGATTTAAGCTGGATTTTTTACAATTATTTTAATACGGACCGTAAATGTACAACGCGACCGCACAACCGATAGAAATATAGCCGTCGTATATGTACGGGGTGGGCGTGTGAAAGTGTTAATTCACTCCACACCTTGGCCCAGTTATAGATGGCTTCCATTATTGTATAGTTCTTCAAATTCTGAAGTTTTTTATAGCCCTGTTATCCACACCGAGTTCAATATCTTCCGGAATAGGCAAAACCACCAAAACTTTGTTTAGCATCTTTTTGGTGTACAACCTCTTCGTGGCACAGATAACTCCCTGATCCATAGGCTGAATGAGAGAGGTTGTGTTAGGAGGAAGTGCCATACATGTTATCTTGCCATCATGTGAGGTTAACGTGTCAATTTTGGGGTGGGCGGGCGCATTATCAAGCAGCAGCAAAGCCCGAACTTTGCTTGGCCTTACTTTGAGTTTCTTAACTTGATAGGCACGAATTTCCCTGCAGAACACATCATGAAACCAAGAAAGAAAGATCTCCTGTGTAAACCATGCATTTTTTGAGTTATAATATTTAACTGGCAGTCTGTCCATGCAATGTTGCAAGGCTCTTGGTTTCTTAGATTTGGCAACAATTGCAAACGTGATTCTGTCTGTGTCGTCGGCATTCGCACACATCATGGCCGAGAGTCTGTCCTTGTGAACCTTACGGCCTGGCGCACAACCCTCACTCCTCATTGCTAGAGTTTTTTCTGGTAAACTCCTCCAATACAACCCAGTTTCATCTGCATTATAAATTTGATACGAATATATATTATTTGCCACAATGTATGCTCTTAATTTCTGTTTAAATGGTTCTACACTGCTTTCATCTGCGCTCAATTTTTCACCGACAACTTTCCTCGTCACAATATTGTGCCTACCCTTGAAACTTGCAACCCACCCTTCACTCGCTTCGAAATCCTTTATTCCAAAGCTTGCAGCAAACCTGCTTGCAGCATTTTGTATTTCTGGGCCGCGAATTGTCATGCCAGCTGTGCGGTGCTGAGCAAACCACTTGTACACATTCTCATCCAACTGCACATGTGTCGAAGTTTTCATAGTTTTTCTACCACACCCTCTGCTAGTGCTTGCACCTTCACTTTCACAGGTTGAAATGGATTTCATAAGTTTCTCTTTTTGTTTCCTTCTATCAGAAACGATACTAGTGGCTATATTAAATTCCTTGGCAACACTTGAAGTCAACCGGCCATGTTCACAAAGTTGTATAACACGTAACTTGTCCTTAATTGTTAGGACAACCTTCTTCCTCTTAACACCTCCAGAACGATTGATGCTGCTACCAGACATAGTCTTGGCCAAAAATGTTCAAAGTTACTATGAAAATATAAGTTATTTAAAAAAATATTTCACTAATGGCGTGGCACTGTGGTGTAACACGAGGGTAGAGAGCACATGGCTTGACCGGGCCTGGACGGGTCCAGTCGGGGCAGGGAGGAGGCACGTTACGTAGGCCGCCAGCAGGAAAAAATATATATATTTTAAGGAAACTTCAGCCTGTGCAAATTGTTTTTAGGAAACTTGTATGGTATTTTTTATTACATAATTACTAGTATTTTTTTATTTTGGCTATGATGAATTGTTCTAAAATTGATGGTAATTCCTGTACTGTAGTGTATAGGCCGCTCCCCATCCCCCCCTATCCCCCCAGGTGGTCCCTCCCACGCTTCCCTCTCTCCCGACACCACCCACCCACCCTACCCCTCCTACACCATGCGCCTCGAATCACGGGCAGACGGGATTAATACTGTACGACCCGCCTCATGGGTTTCATATACGGACAAAGCCATGATTATCCGGCCGACTGTCCGTATAGTGTAACATCGGCAGAATATTAACTGGCCCCGATATTTTATCCGACCAAACCAGCTTTTATCCGGTTCCTGTGGCCATTTGGCCGGATATTGTGATAACTTTATCCGATCACGATTTTGGCCGTATAAGGGCGTTTTCCGGATGTTCGAATCCCGGATAATCGTTAGATTACAGTATATGGAAGGAAATGCGTTGTGACGAATATTTACATCTCAATAAAGGTATTATGTGGCGACACCTCTTTTCTCATGATGTAGTAAATTAATTTAGACGATATTAAATGAACGAGAAAAGGTCTGGAGTGGAGATACAATTCATCATTATATTCACTGACAGCAAATCATGGCTGCATAAATTAATTCCAGTAAACAAGGATAAATTTCTACCGAAAAGTGAATCTATTAATAAATGCCTATCCTTAATAAAAGACAAAATAAAGCTAGATTCTACTCGATATGTTAATATGAAATGTTCCTGGTGGCTAGCTGACTGACGCAACATTTCCACATTCTAAGGAAAATTACAATACACTCCAATCCTAATGCAATGAATTCTATATTACTAAACTACGGGTTAGTAGTATTAGTTAATTATTACGCTTAGTACAGGAAATGCATCTCGTTATACTAAGGATTAGTAAATGAGTATCAAATGAGTATGAAGCCTAATACAGGAAATACATCCTATTGTATTAGGGATGCGAAATAATTGCTGGAAATTTCCAACAATGCCCTTCTATGCGAGTACCCTCCGTGTCTAGTACGGTTTGTTGGGAAAGCCTGTCGTCAGTGGTCTCACGTCATAGGGAGCGAAACCGGCTGCCAGGCCACCTACGAGTTCTTGCATAGATGTGCACGAGTGAGTGGGTGAATGGGAGAGGTAGCCTATCTGTAAGTACAAGATCTTTTTTTTTTATTAGTGTGTGTCTGTTTTTGTTGATCTAAGGGATCAACCGGAGTTCTCACCTTCTCGTACCTGACACAGGTATAGGTGGAGACCTAGACACCCGACGGTGTATGCGTGTTTATCACGACATTACACTCGTCTGTGAGTGAGAGTTTCACATATACCACACATTTAGTTATTGTGTGACATAATTATTGTGCAGGATTAATGCCTGTCCCATTGACGGTGCCATTGTGATTTATTGAGTATTATTACCCGAGTATCCGCTTGGAACTCCTGTGACCCCTTTGCACATCGGCAGTTAGGTTTGCCGTGTTAATGATTGGCTGTCAATTGTGTTAAGTTAGGTGTTTCTCCACGACTGGATCCGAATTGATTAGTCAGACATCAAGAGTCTTGTTAATACAACCATAGCCTTTCTGATGCCAATTTAAAGTAAATCAAGCACCTTTTGTATTAGTGGTTAAGTTAGTAAATATACTACTGTTAAGATTTATGCGATGTTTCCATTGAACCACTTCTGAATATTGCCAACTATTTACTCAAGCCTTCAGCTCCAGGTGTCTTCAACCCCGAGTTACCTATTATTCACTAAACTATAAATGTGATGATTACCCTAGGAGTCCCTTAAAGTGTTTCAAGCATTGAGGGGATTCCAACGATGGTGAATCAGGACCAGGTGAGGCTAGTCTGAGAAGAGACCCTCAAGGACTCTAACTCGACCTTGCTCCCAGGCCTTGTACGGTTGCCCTCGTGTTTTAACTGCTGGATTCCAACAGCTTTGTGAAGCATCTGCCTCATGTACATTGGTGATGTACGCATTGCAGTCGGGAAAGCTTAACCCTCAAACCGCTAGGGGCCCAAATGGAATTCACACCCACAGGCGCAACAAAAAAAAAAATCCAAAAATTCTTTCGTCTTATAGCAGTGTTCATTTTGGTTCCCTGATCACGGAAAAAATAATAAAAAAATCGTAGGTGGCATATTTTAGCCACAATAGGGTAGGGAAGTGTGGCAAAAAAGGGGCGTTGACAGAGCCTTCGCCAGACGAGGTCTACTCTGCCTGAGCTGTCAGACGGCAGTTGCCACAAATATATTATTACCTAATTATTTCAATGTCTCTGATTTTTTCTTAGTTTTTTTGCAGTAATATTATTCCATACAGTGAATTGTGGTATATATGTATCTGCATGTTTTGTTCACCATAACGAACTACTAAGTTGGTCTTGAGTCAAAAAGCAGCGAGGAGTGACCGCCAAGCACCAGCGAGCCACTCACTGCCACTCCCTCCCTCAACACCACCTCACTCACCCTCATTCACCTCCCACAATACTGTTTTTGCATTTATTCACTATACACAGACGTTATATATACGTATTTACATGTTTTGTTCACCATAACTGTACATCTAAGCTTGTATGGTGAGCAAAGGCACAAAGATGTAGCTACTCACACAGTCAGCTGATCGGCGGTCGCCCTCAAGGCCAGACGCACTAATATTTCTCCTCCAACAATATTGGTTGTGGTGTTATTACGCTATATACACACATTATATATAAGTATCTACCTGTTTTATTCACCATACTTGTACAAATAAGCTGGTATGGTGCCCAAAGACCATAGTAGCCATCAGTAAATAACATGCCACGTCGTGCAGACGACGCTCCTCCTTCACCAAAATGGCGGCTCCCAACCTACTCCTCTCGCTGTTATCTCACACTATACACACGTTATATATAAGTATCTACATTTGTGTTCACCATAGCGAACCACTAAGCTGGTATGGTGAGTCCAGTAAATAAATGGTGGCGCCACACAGTCAGAAGATGACGCCACAACCCTCCCTCCACAGCCTTACTCCTCCCTCCATGGAGCACAGCGCTAAATATCACCACAATCCTGCTGTTATCAGAATCCTGGTCAGTTTTATTACAGTCAGGGGGCTTCAGTAATACTATCACTGCTAAATAATAGCAGTATCATTTATATTTTGGCATTTGTAGGCGATACTGTGGTTACAAGCTGAACAGCGGTGCTGTGAGCTCGTGCTGCGTGCGTCAGCCTTGGTGGCTTGCTCAATACTGACGCTCTAGCACCCAAGAATGTTGGCCTGGATTTTTTTCTAGGTGGCATCTGGCAACTATTGGTCGTGGCTGTACTGTAGCTGCCCCTATCCCAGGCAGGGCGTTTAAATTATAGCGCTAGACACAAAATCATATATAAATGATGTGCGCGGTTTCGGTTTTATCACTGATATCATTTATATATGATAAGCGCGGTTTGAGGGCTAACCAAATTATTATTTTGTAGTTGTTTTATATTTTTTGCTTCTCGATTTATGTACCAATGCAATAATTTTAAAAAATGTATATGTACGCATGGGGGGGTTTACTTTATTTTATGGATTTTGAGATTGCACTGAATAACTTTACTTTCAATTGTGATAAGCACTTTTTGTGATTTGAGTGATAATTAAATGTGTGTTTTTGTTTATTTTCAGGGTCAGCTTGATTTTATTATGGATATTCTGGTGTTCCATTCATCTCGTCAGTCAGGAAAGAATCCATGCTCAGTGGATAATGGTGGCTGTTCCCACTTATGTCTGGCAGTGCCAGCCTCTAATGGTTCCCAGAATTATACGTGTTCTTGCCCAACCCACTACAAGCTAGACAGGGATGGCAAGACTTGCAGAGGCATGTCATGTTTTTATTTTATACTTTGTATACATATTTAGTATATATCCATTATAACAATTTATTATATAATTCTTTCTTTATATGATGGATTTCTGCCAGTAATATATAGGTTATGAGTGTAGAGGTATATATTGTTAGTAATGCAACTTAGCTTTTCATTTCATTAACTTCAAAGACTTGATGAATTCTTAAATAGTTCATTTCTTTTCGCAGCACCAACATCTTTCTTGTTGTTCAGTCAAAAGACTGAAGTTAGCCGTCTTGTTGAGGATGCCAGCGAGTGCCCAACACTCATACTTCCCATTCACAGCATGCGCAATGTGCGTGCTATTGACTATGATCCAGTAGATCAATTGGTGTACTGGGTAGAAGGCCGTGGACACACCCTACGTCGTGCTCACCACAATGGCACGCAGAGTGAGGTATTTGTGAGCAATGCGATGGAGAAGATTTATCCCTACGATATAGCTGTGGAACCTTTTACTAGAGTCCTCTTTTGGTCTTGTGCAAGAAACAATGTGATAAACATAACCAAGCTTGATGGAACACAGGTCGGTGGCATTATTGGCCATGAAGGGGAGGACCAGCCACGTTCACTGGCAGTCCACTCAGTGCTTGGTTTGCTATTCTTTATAAACATGGTGTCCCCTCCACTAATTGAGCAAGCTCACATAGACGGCTTGCACCGTCGTAAGATCATCACGGAGGGTCTCACGTCTCCTTCAGCTCTAGCTGTCGATGCTCAGGACAATTTTTTGTTTTGGGCAGATACAGACACGAAGCGGATTGAAACTGCAACAATCTTAGGAGAGGACAGGTAATGTGTATATGTATTTTGATTAGTTATATTATGAAAATGGTTTGTAAGCATTTTAATTTTTCTGTATTGGTTATTATGTTGTGGAACTGCTAGAGTTGGTTGAACAAAGTTGGTTGCCCAGACAACACTATAGCTGAACATTAGAATGAGACTAGATGAAGCTATATCTTTAATAAATTTTATTCTTAGCATGTCTTAACAATTGGCTCCAGCATTGATGTAAAGGAATAATTTACCAAGTAGATTAACACTTTAGTCCGGGAACGACGCAGCATTGCGTCATTTTTTTTAGTAGACGCGATCCCGGGAACGATGCAGCATTGCGTCGTTTTCGGTGGCAAATTGGCGGTGGCTTCGGGAGGGACGCACAGCGGTTTTGGATATTATATGCATATACTCTTGTAGGGAATTTCATTGCGAATACATTGATACCAAAATGAAAGACCTAGGACCAGAATTGAGGTAACAAAGTTGAAAACAGTATACCATTTTATTAGCGCTCACTGGGATTATGCTCCATCACTTTCTCTGTTTGCTGTGCATGGTACGCCTGGCTTTTGGACATTATATTTGCATATACTCCTGTAGGGAATTTTATTG
>WNGS01028583.1:1806785-1819357 GCA_020271785.1 Procambarus virginalis | reverse complement strand
GTTTACCACTCCTATAAACAACATGAAAGTGGAAGATCCAAACAATTTCTTTATGCGGGATATTCAAACCCCTGTAAATATAACTGATATCAACACGAGCGCACTTAACTTTTAAAGAGAAATTGAAAACATGCCCATGCACTCGGCCCCAGGTCCAGACTCATGGAATTCAGTATTTATAAAGAAATGCAAAGTGCCGGTAGCACAGGCACTCAGTATAGTGTGGAGGAAGAGCTTGGACATGGGGGAGATACCAGATGCACTTAAAGTAGCAGACATAGGCCCTCTACACAAGGGAGGGAGCAAAGCATTGGCAAAGAATTATAGACCAGTTGCACTAACATCACACATAATAAAAGTATTTGAGAGAGTGATTAGGAGTCGGGTCACCAATTTCATGGAGACCAATGACCTTCACAACCCAGGCCAACATGGATTTCAAGCGGGAAGATCGTGCCTCTCAAAGCTACTTGAGCACTACAACAAAGTCCCTGAGGCATTAGAAGAAAAACAATGCTGATGTGATAAACACGGACTTCGCAAAGGCTTTCGATAAATGTGACCATGGCATGATAGCACACAAAATGAAGTCAATGGGAATAACCGGAAAAGTAGGACGCTGGATACTCTGTTTTCTGTCAAACAGGACTCGGCGAGTAACGGTCAACCATATAAAATCTAGTCCAAGTGCAGTTAAAAGCTCTGTACCTCAGGGTACAGTCCTTGCACCTCTGCTTTTCCTTATTCTCATATCAGATATAGACAAAAATATAAGTCACAGCTTCGTATCATCCTTTGCAGATGACACAAAAATCAATATGAAAATTACCTCGGCTGAAGACATTGAAAAACTTCAAGCTGATATTAATAAAGTTTTCGACTGGGCATTAGAAAATAACATGATGTTTAACAGTGATAAATTCCAGGAACTCAGGTACAGAAAAAATGAGGACCTTAAACATAATACAGGGTATAAAACACAATCAAATCTACCCATAGTAGGAAAACAGCATGTGAAGGATTTGGGAATAATGTCTGACGACCTAACGTTTAGGGAGCATAACCAAGCAAATATTGCGACAACCAGAAAAATTATAGGATGGATTACGAGAACTTTCAAATCCAGGGATCCCATCACAATGGTTGTACTCTTCAAGTCACTTGTGTTGTCCCGTCTCGAGTACTGCTCAGTACTCACTTCCCCCTTCAGAGCAGGAGAGATTGCTGAAATAGAGGGAATACAGAGAACAGAATATATACGGCACGCATAGACGCAATAAAGCACCTAAATTATTGGGATCGTCTCAAAGCCCTCCAAATGTACTCACTAGAAAGAAGACGAGAGAGATATCAAATAATATACACCTGGAAGATACTGGAGGGCCAGTACCAAATCTGCACAGTAAAATAACAACGTACTGGAGTGAACAATATGGAAGAAAATGCAGAATAGAACCAGTGAAGAGCAGGGGTGCCATAGGCACAATCAGAGAACACTGTATAAACATCAGAGGTCCACGGTTGTTCAACACCCTCCCAACAAGCATAAGAAATATTGCCGGAACAACCGTGGACATCTTCAAGAGGAAACTAGATTTATTCCTCCAAGGAGTGCCGGACCAACCGGGCTGTGGTGGGTATGTGGGCCTGCGGGCCGCTCCAAGCAACAGCCTAGTGGACCAAACTCTCACAAGTCAAGCGTGGCTTCGAGCCGGGCTTGGGGAGTAGAAGAACTCCCAGAACCCCATCAACCAGGTATCAACCAGGTAAAGTGGAGTGGCCATATGACACTTGTGTTGCAAGTGGTCTAGAATGACATGGCAGCGTGCTATTAATTGATGCTGGATTGGGGACTGTACATGCAACTAAAAGTGACAACGTCTATTCTATAGTTTCATCACAAAATTACGGGTCGGTCTCTGGTTCTGTTCTTCAGATAGCTGAACAAATTAAACCCTACTGCATATGTAATGAAATTTCACCAGTGTAACCATGTACAGTATTTAAATTTTTAACTCGCTTAGACAATTAGAGCCTCGAACCTCTGGCCACATAAACTGTTGGCTTTTTTTTTGTACTATCAGGCATTGCTCCCAGGTTACAGATTTTCTGTACTATCAGGCATTGCTCTCAGATACCTACAGTACCTGATTGTTGACCAGACCACACACTAGAAAGTGAAGGGATGACGACGTTTCGGTCTGTCCTGGATTACTCTCAAGTCGATTGTGAGAATGACAATCGATCTTGAGAATGGTCCAGGACGGACCAAGACGTCATCGTCCCTTCACTTTCTAGTGTGGTCTGGTCAACATATTTCAGCCATGTTATTGTTACTCATCATCTGCATAATTATGGTACTTATAACAGTACCTGATTCCTGAATGTTGAACCTTCATGATGGTGCTAAATGGATTAAAATCTAATTTTTCTGTCAGAAAATATGAATTACTTGTGGAAATGGGCTAGTTTTATTTTCCTTCAAGACCAGTATTGCAAGAAATACAAATACAGTACATTATCTGGAGCTTATTTAACTTGAGGCGAGATAATTCAGTAACTTTAATTGTTAGAGGGAACAGTGTGTCAAATGATAACGCTAGAAGCAAATTTTCAGCAGTTAGAAAGATAAGGACTTTCAAATTGCTACATGTTGAAATATTTAACCTTGTTGTGATGGTGTTGGCAGGAAGGTGCTGGTGGACAAGAAGCTAGAGCAACCCCTGGGTCTGGCTGTACACGAGGACTTCCTCTACTGGGTGGACCGGGAATATAACCAGGTAGAACGTGTCAACAAGTTTACAGGACAGCAGAGAGAGAAAATACAAGGGCGAATATTCTACCTTTCTGACATCATTGCTGTAACACCCTACCTGTCTCAGGTAAGACATTAGCAAGTTGTATGCATTATACATGATGGAGATTTACACACAGGTGAGCATGTATATGTTCACTTGAAGGACAATGTACTCTGATGAAAATATGCTTGTGTACAAATGCCCTTATCATTCACATACATTCGTTCTATATAATAGTTCAGAAGTGTGAACATAGAGGACAGCTTATAATTTATTTTGTCAGTCATTTATGATGCTGTAAATTGTTGTCTTTTGGAGACTGATGTAGATGTTTTAGGTATACAGTGGAACCTCGGTTCTCATACCTAGTTGATGGGGTTCTGGGAGTTCTTCTACTCCCCAAACCCGGCCCGAGGCCAGGCTTGACTTGTGAGTTTGGTCCACTAGGCTGTTGCCTGCAGCAGCCCGCAGGCCCACATATCCACCACAGCTCGGTTGGTCCGGCACTCCTTGGAGAAAATGATTTAGTCTTCTCTTGAAGATGTCCACATAAGCCCCGCTTTTCATAATTTTCAGTACTCGTAGTCAATTTCTCCAAAAAATTTGATTTGGTACTTGTTATTTGCTTCGTTGTTCGGAATTCATTTATACAGGTCCAGGTCCACCAAGTGTGTGTCATCGCAGCGAGGCGCCTCTCAGTTTACCAGCATCCTGTCGAGATAACCACCGTTCTTTGTGAAGAATTTCATTGTTTTTCTGCTTTTCTGTGGAGAGCCCTTTGGCTCCCTGGAGCTGTTCTGGGCTGATATGCATATATTAGACCATGGCAATAGTCAGTCAAAGGAGTTCTAGACCTACTGGGGACCAGAGCCAGAACCTGGCCCCCCTCAAGAGAGGCACGAGGAGCAATGGCCTAAAGACACGCCCGTGTAATTGGAAGCCGTCTGTCTGCCATCTACCAGGTCAAGCACCCAGAAAGGTGGGAATTCCAAAATAAACTTCTGCTGGCTGCTGGTTAAAGATTGCAAACCAAAAGCCAAACTAGCAAGCAGAGCCCCCCAATCAAAAACAGGCAAACAAGCATGACGTCACCACAACTGCCACGCATCTGTCTGCACGACCTTTCGATCGACTCTGGCTTCATCCTTTGAGCAGTGCTGCATAGCGGTGTTGTTCAGTGTTGGTGGTAAGCGAGCCATAAGTAACACAAGAGTACTGGGGACTGCATGCACCTAGGGCCACCTTCCCTAGATGCCCCATAAGTACTGCCTCTGCGGCTTCCATGAACTGTTCTGGACACTACCTCCACGAGGTTCAGTTGCTGCTCTGCAATTGCCTGCCTTAGGGGGTCAGCAGCCGGGGCGGTTCATACTCCTGTTTGCCTATGGGTAGGAGGTTGTTTCATCACTGGTTAGGGCACAAGGTATTGTGCAGCTGTCTAATATACGCATAGCGACTGGTTCTGTTTCCCTTGTGATGTTTGTGCTTTTGCAAGGTTTTCCTCTTGTTTTTGTTTTGCTTTGTCTGGTGGGGGTCTGCCTAGTGTGGCTGTAGGACCACTTGTATGATTTTGGTGGCCCTCCACCAGGTCCCCGTGCTTGCACACGTCGCAGTGGTACAGCTTTTAGTTAGTTTGCTTGGTAGCTCTTGGATAACCGGTTAGCAGTACCTCGCCTGGGCTTCCTTTAGCAGTCAGCCTAAGAGTCCTGGGAAGCCCCATTGGGGCTCATTGGTCCGATGGAGGAGTCCTCCGAGTGCCACCTCGCTCTGTGCGAGTTTGAAGGTTACTCTGTCTGCCTTGACTCAGTCTTTGCCTCCGCCATGCTGCCTGTTGGGTCAGTGACACCTTTGACCCAGAGTCCTGCAAGTGGTCTTCCTTGCTTGTACTCCAGTTCACCCAGTCCACTGAGATTGATATTCGGGTGCATGCGCAGTTTAGGTTGCTGCAACGCGCAGGGTTGCTTGCTTTTCATGATGTCCTGCAGCCGCCCCACTTTGGTTATAGGGACCCGGACTTTGGGGATGGGTGTTAGTCTCCTCGATTTTGGTTTCATCTGAACCTCCTAGTCCTTTCCCTGCTGTGGTTTAACCCCCCCCCCCCCTACCCCCAGCTTCCAAATGTCTGAGGTTTTCGGGGTAGGGGCTGGGTTTGCCTGGTGGTGAGTCTCGGGCGGCTTCGGATATTGCCCCTTCCGGATCGGCGGCGAAGGCATTCGAGCCTGTTCCTACCAGAGTTTTTGGGTCACTCCAGAGGGCCCCCCCTTCATCCCTGCTTTTCCGGTGGACTCTGCTTTTTCTCCAGAGGCATAGAGTTTGAAGAACGGTTCGGGCCCGGGTCCTGACGTGGAGGATTCCGGGGCTGAGTTGTTGTTGTTTTGGGGGGGCTTTGACCCCATTTGACCCTGCTTGGGTGTTGCTACCCCCTCAATGCGAGGGCTTGTTGTTATAGGGGTAGGGGTTTTCATATCCCCTCCTCCCTGTAAGATTTTGATACGAGTTCTACTCCTCCCCAGGTTCGGTTCTGGGTTCCCTTGGGTTCTTCAGTTACCTCCTTCAAGAGCTTTTCGACATCCTGCATCACACTAAAGGTGTTGTGGGAGGGTCCCTTGCGGCTTACCTCCTGCGAAACCTAGATTATGCCTCCATAATGACTCCTTCTTCTTTCAAGTTTAGCCCCTCGTTTCCTTACTTGGGTGCATTACGAGGTTAATCATGGTGAGCATCGAGGTAAGCACCTCGATGCGTGCATGTTCGCCCCCCACCTGTCCTTCCTCGTGATGTCGGCTAGGTGCAGCTTCACGTGCAGGTTCCCTCCCTTTCAGCATCCCTGGTGGCCGAGGATTTGTGTGCCTGTGAGCATTTGGCTTCAGTCTTGCGCTTCTTTTTCCTGCTGGAGCTGTCCGTGGACTGGGAGAATGTGGAGGAGCTGGAGTCCAGGCCGGTGTATGATGTGTTTGCTTCAGCAGCTTGGGCATTGGCAGCCTTGTTGAAGTTGTTTGCCCTGATTCTGAAGAAGGCGGCGTCTCTGTTCTTTGCTTCCCTTGTGTGCCAACAGGCGGTGCTTGTCCATTCTTTGAAATCTGCTTGGGCCTGGCTCTTAGATTTTTTGTCCCCTTTTTGTCCGTTGCTGTTTGCAGAGTCTGCAGTGGTGCATTTTCTGCAGGCGACTTCGTCTAGTTACCGGCCTATGTTGGACTTGTTTGTTCTCTGAGAGTGGGAGGGGGTAGGGGTCCTGCTCGGAAGAGTCGTTCCAGGGCTCTGGGTTCCTTCGGTTATTGTAAGCCAGTTGCACCAGATTCGTGGCTGGCCCTTCCTGAGGAGCAGTCAGCGTCTGGTTGGCACAGCGATTGCTCTGAGCTTTCTAAGGGTAATTCGACCCTTAGAAAGCTCAAGTGGTTTTGTTTGGCCCTTATGGAGTGTTTGTTGCTTGTTGGGGGCTCATGGTGCTGCACAGCTGGCATACCTATTGGTGACCATGTTTCTCTCTGGCCTCCTGTTGTAGTGCCTTTGTGGTTTTGTTTTCATTTCTTTTCAAGTTCTTTTCTGCCTGGTGGAGGGCTGCCTGGCTTCTGATTAGGTACACCTAGGTTCTTTTTGTGGGTCTTCTTCTGGGCCCTTCGATGTTGCACCCTTCGCAGAGGTCAGTTTGCCCATTTATTGACGGGATTTGACCAGCTTTGCAGCACCAGTGCCCGGGCTTCCCGTAGGGACACATCCCTTCGGGCACTTGAAACCCCCCTCAGGGCTCGGGTTACTATGTATATGTCTTTAGAGTTCCCCCTCTCACCTTATGCGAGTTTGAAGGTTGTTCATTGCCCTTGTCTCAGGGTGACGATCATTAGTTTTGCCTCCGTCATGCTGCTTGTTGGGTCAGTGATACCTTCGACCCGGAGTCGTCAGACTTGTTCTTGCTCATTCTCCAATTTACCGATTCTTCTTCGGAAGATCTTAGGGGTCAAGCGGCTGTCGCGTTGCATGGTAGGTTTTTATTGTTGCAATGTGCTAGGTTGGTCGCCCGCTCGAATGCCCCAGGGCTGCCCCATTTTGGTTTTCGGGACCTGGACTTAGGGGAGTGTTGGTCCCTTCGGCCTTGGTTCAGTCCACGCCCTCGAGTCCTTCTCTGGTTGGCGTGGTTCGCCTTGCTGCCGGCTCCCAACCATTCGAGGGTTTGGAGTCATGGCAGGGTTTAGTTGGGAATGAGACTCGAGCTGCACCATTCGATGCTGTTTCAGAGGCCTTTGAGCCTGTTCCTCCTGCCGAGGCTTCTGGGTTTTTCCAGTGGACCCCCTTCTTTGCTGCTTTTCCCTTGGACTCTGCTTTTTCTTCGAGGGTGGAGGGAGTGGAGAACAGCTCTGCCCCATAGCCTGGATTGGAGGTTACTGAGGCTGGGGGGAGTCGGCTTGTGGCTGTTGGGGCCTGTTTGATCCTGCCTTGGCCTAGGTGCCCTCGGGGCAGTGTTTGGGGTTTTCGTATCCCCCCTTCCCTGTACGAGTTTGATTAATGAGTTTGATCGGCAGTTCGGCTGCCAATCCCCCCCCCTACTGGGTTTGTTTCCAGATTCCTTTGGGGTCTTGCACTTCGTGCTTCTGGAGGTTTTACACCTCTCGGATTTTCCCTGCGGAGGTTTGGGAGGCCCTTGGTACATACCCCCTGCAAGACCCAAGCTTTGGCTATGTGATGGACTCGGTCTCTTTTCAGTTCGGTTCGTCTTCCCCATTTTGGGTGCGTTATGAGGTTCTGGCATCTTCCTGGCTGGCAGACTGCCCTTTCTTTTCGCTTGGGGCATGGCACGGGTTTTGTTATACCCGCATGCTGGATTAATGGAAGGTTACTACTACGTTACAGGTTTACTTGGGGAGGGGGAAAGCTTATGAGCATCTCAATGCGTGCCTTTACACTCCTGTGCTTTCTCGTGAGGTTGGCTTGCTGCAGTTGCATGCTCAGGTCCCCCTCCCTTTCGGCTGCATTGGTTGCGGAGGATCTTCGTACTCGCAGGCATCTGGCCTCGGTCTTGCACTTCTTTTCCCTTCTTGTGTTGTCCTCGGACTGGCTTGTGGAGGATGTGGAGGAGTTCAGTGCCTGGTCTCGGCTGTTAGGGCATCGTTGCCGTTGCTGAAACTGTTTGTGGGGATCCTCTGCGAGGCGGCATCTTTGTTTTTTTACCTCTTGCCTTGCATGTTGGCAGGCCGTCCTTACTCTCTCACTTAGGTACCTGGGGCCAGGTACCCTGGTGGATATCGCGCAGGACTTGTAATTCTGTGGCGCGGGTTCGATTCCCGCACCCGGCAGAAACAAATGGGCAAAGTTTCTTTCACCCTGAATGCCCCTGTTACCTAGCAGTAAATAGGTATCTGGGAGTTAGTCAGCTGTCACGGGCTGCTTCCTGGGGTGTGTGTGTGTGTGTGTGTGTGGGTGTGAAAAAAAAAAAAAAAAAAAAGTTAGTGTAGTTAGTAAACAGTTGATTGACAGTTGAGAGGCGGGCCGAAAGAGCAAAGCTCAACACCCGTAAAAATACAACTAAGTGAATACTTGATTCTGCTTGGACCCAGGCTCGAGCAGAATCTCAAAACCTCAAGACACCTCGAGAACCTCAAGAAACAATCTCAGAACCTCAAGCAGAAGTTTTCGTTTCCTTTCTGTTCGTTGTTGTTTTTGAACGCAATCGTTTCTAGATTTTGCAGGCAGCTTCTGCCAGTTGCCGTCCTCTTTACGATTTGTTGGTGATTCTGGATGGCGTTCTTGCGCTTCCCGGAAGGGTCATGCTATGGCTCGGGTTTCGACAGGTCAAGGTGGGCCCTTGGTGCCAGGCTCTGAGCCAGTGCCTCCTCCGGCACTGGAGGTGTCTTCGTCTTGTCGGCGCAGTGGTTGCTCTTCACGTACATCAGCTTCTCGGAATGGGGGCGGGGGGAGGGTGTTTGGCTAGCTCTGTTTGCCAACACTTGGTCCCACGATTTGTAGGCATTTCAGGTCATGTCCTCTGGCCTGTGGTGGCAGTGGATGGCTCCTCCTCCTCGGAGGTTCAGGTGGGGCAGGCTACTGCATTACGGCTCTACTATATTGTAAGCTCTGTAGCCTGCCCCTCCTCCCTCCTGCCAAACAAGTGGGAAGGTGGGTCAAATGAGCGAAATCTAATTTTGTAACATATTTTATCATTTGTTTACATAGTTTGGAGAGTTCAATGGTCGTTATCAAGCCTGCAGGTCTGAGGCAGCCATCAGTAGTTTATTTTGACCGACTGATTTTCAGGGTACCGTTCTCAGTGGTGGCATAAATAAATAACTTGCTATATAAATGCCGTAGCTCCCATCACTTCTGTGAGGGGACCAGGTTCTGGCTCTGGGTCCCTGATAGGCCAGAGAAGTCTGCGAATGATGGTACCTACATTGGAGATCGTAGCTTCAGGGAGCCCTCAGAGCTCGCCCAGAAATTGGCATTTCATTACATTCAGCACTTGTTTTTTTAGACAGTCCCAATTATTTATGTTTTATTGAGAGGATTCTAGCAGTAAAAGATCTTTGCACACGCTCCATGTCAGCAATTTCTCTAGCTTTGAATGGGGCGGTTAGTGTGCAACAATATTCCACTCCAGAAAGCAGTAGTGTCTTGAAAGTATCATAATTGGTGTGGGATCTTTGGTTCATGCCTACTGGTGACACATGGGGTCTTTGGTTCATGTCTACTGGTGACACATGGTGGTCTTTGGTTCATGTCTACTGGTGACATATGGCAGTTTTTGGTTCATGTCTACTGGTGACATATGGTGGTCTTTGGTTCATGTCTACTGGTGACACATGGCAGTTTTTGGTTCATGTCTACTGGTGACACATGGTGGTCTTTGGTTCATGTCTACTGGTGACATATGGCAGTTTTTGGTTCATGTCTACTGGTGACATATGGCAGTCTTTGGTTCATGTCTACTGGTGACACATGGTGGTCTTTGGTTCATGTCTACTGGTGACATATGGTGGTCTTTGGTTCATGTCTACTGGTGACATATGGTGGTCTTTGGTTCATGTCTACTGGTGACACATGGTGGTCTTTGGTTCATGTCTACTGGTGACATATGGTGGTCTTTGGTTCATGTCTACTGGTGACACATGGTGGTCTTTGGTTCATGTCTACTGGTGACACATGGTGGTCTTTGGTTCATGTCTACTGGTGACATATGGCAGTTTTTGGTTCATGTCTACTGGTGACATATGGCAGTTTTTGGTTCATGTCTACTGGTGACACATGGTGGTCTTTGGTTCATGTCTACTGGTGACACATGGTGGTCTTTGTTCATGCCTACTGGTGACATATGGTGGTCTTTGGTTCATGTCTACTGGTGACATATGGCAGTCTTTGGTTCATGTCTACTGGTGACATATGGTGGTCTTTGGTTCATGTCTACTGGTGACACATGGTGGTCTTTGGTTCATGTCTACTGGTGACATATGGCAGTCTTTGGTTCATGTCTACTGGTGACATATGGTGGTCTTGGTTCATGTCTACTGGTGACACATGGTGGTCTTTGGTTCATGTCTACTGGTGACAATATGGCAGTCTTGGTTCATGTCTACTGGTGACACATGGGGGTCTTTGGTTCATGTCTACTGGTGACATATGGTGGTCTTTGGTTCATGTCTACTGGTGACACATGGTGGTCTTTGGTTCATGTCTACTGGTGACACATGGTGGTCTTTGGTTCATGTCTACTGGTGACACATGGTGGTCTTTGATTCATGTCTACTGGTGACATATGGCAGTCTTTGTTCAAGTCTACTGGTGACATATTGCAGTCTTTGGTTCATGTCTACTGGTGACCATGGTGGTCTTTGGTTCATGTCTACTGTGTGACATATGGCGTGTTTTTGGTTACATGTCTACTGTGACACATGGTGGTCTTTGGTTCATGTCTACTGGTGACATATGGCAGTTTTTTTGGTTCATGTCTACTGGTGACACATGGCAGTCTTTGGTTCATGTGTCTACTGGTGACACATGGTGGTCTTTGGTTCATGTCTACTGGTGACATATGGCAGTTTTTGGTTCATGTCTACTGGTGACACATGGTGGTCTTTGGTTCATGTCTACTGGTGACATATGGCATTCTTTGGTTCATGTCTACTGGTGACACATGGTGGTCTTTGGTTCAGGTCTACTGGTGACATATGGCAGTTTTTGGTTCATGTCTACTGGTGACACATGGTGGTCTTTGGTTCATGTCTACTGTGTGACATATGGCAGTTTTTGGTTCATGTCTACTGGTGACATATGGCAGTCTTTGGTTCATTCTACTGGTGACACATGGTGTCTTTGGTTCATGTCTACTGGTGACATATGGCAGTTTTTGGGTTCATGTCTACTGGTGACACATGGTGTGTCTTTGGTTCATGTCTATGGTTGACACATGGTGGTCTTTGGTTCATGTCTACTGGTGTGACATGTTCAAATTTTTTTTACCTTCACCTTACCTTCATTATATAAACTTTTCCCGGTTTAGTTTGCCCTCGCGTTAATTAGGTTTATTTGTCCTGGTTTCATTAGTTTGTTTATGATAGTATTGTGGTGTTAATATTTCAAGTGAACAGTTCTCTTTGTACTGTGAACGAAGATGGAATATGAGAAGGATAGCAAGTGTTCCTGCCACCTCAAGATTAGGAATAACTGGGAGAAAATATTTGGAAGAATGGGTCGGTTTTCTCTTATCTTACTTTTTTCCTATTCCAGAAAAGATGAAATTGCACCCATGTCACAATGGAAGCGAGTGTAGTCACCTGTGCCTTGAAAGAGATCGGCAACAGCGGTGTGCATGCCCCGAAGGCAGACCCTAGCAGACGACTTGAAGACGTGTATCAACCCTCCAAGTTGCCAACCCAAACGAATTTTCGCTGCCACTCGGGATCTGTCGATTGCATTCCACTTAAATGGAGGTGTGTGTTGTTCTTCACTTATTTACTGTTCTGCACTCTATTATTTGAATACCTGCTCTTAGGTGCTGAACTTACTTCACATATATTAAAAAAAAAATTTACGTTGATACTGTTCATGCAAACTGATTGAGGTTGTAAGATAGATTGTTTTATATTGCTAATCTACCAGTGTTAGACACAAGTTTTGTAAGATGGGACTGCATATGTTGTTTGTTACTTGTCTAATAACATTTATTTCTTAATTCAAAATACAGAGGGCCATGTGCTTTTTTGGACCCTTGGGACCAAGACTGAATGAATAACCTGGTGTGTCCGTAAAAGTGGTTTGGCATCTTGAAAATATGGGGGGAAATTCTAAAAAATTTTGGCCAAAATTCAAAGGTATTTAGTTTGAACTCGCTAATATGAGAAGTTCTGATCCTCTAGCCAACTTGATTATTATTGTTGATAGAGCACTGTTGTTTACATGGAAGAGGTGTTGGTGGATGTTGGTGTTCGGTTGACTGAAGTGGAGATTATTGGTGATGAGGTCACCTCAGATGTTGAAAGACTCTTCAACTGAAAGTTGATTCGTTCGTTTTGCTCTTGTTCATAAAAACTTGTTGTGATAAGCATCATATACAAATTGTACTGGCACATCGTGTCCTTAGTGCCAAACTCACTGTTACTTGTTTTCATTAGTTCCATAGAATGCCTTCAAAATATTGCTGAACTTTTTTGTTTAATGCTTCTTTATTCTCTTCCTCTTCCTTGCCATCATGATTACACTCCTTCATCAGTTATGTTCTGAAAGTTTGGGGCATGTTCGTCATAATCTATCCACTTATCTGTGAGATCTTCTAGTGATTCTTTCACCAGT
>WNGS01028583.1:1791816-1805785 GCA_020271785.1 Procambarus virginalis | reverse complement strand
ACTAGCTAACACAGATGCCGATGAAATATAAGAAAATTCACTTTCGCAAACAGAGTGGTAGACGATTGGAACAAGCTAGGTGAGAAGGTGGTGGAGGGCCAAGACGTCAGTAGATTCAAAGTGTATATGACAAAGAGTGCTGGGAAGACGGGACACCACGAGCGTAGCACTCATCCTGTAACTACACTTAGGGTAATTACACAGTCAGTAAACGATGCTATCTTCTTCCGTCCCTCAGCATTACTCCTCCCACAGCACTAAATATTACAACAATCCTGCTATTATCACAATCTTGGTCATTTTATCAGTCAGGGTCATCTGTAATTATTGTCAATCCTAAATAATAGCAGTTATATATTTATACTGACATTTTTAGGTGATGCTGTGGTCACAAGCTGAACAGCAATGCTGTTAGCTCATGCTACGTGCGCCAGCCTTGGTTGCTTCCACAGTACTGTGGCTCTCACACCGGAAAAATTGCCCACGATAATTTTTTAAACATGGCGTCTGTTTACAAGAGCCCTGAGGAAGCTAATGTGAACCCTGTGTAGCCGCGGGCCATTTGAATCATGCCTGGCACCCTATAGCGTATATATACGCTATGCGCACGGTGGGACATGTTACTTATGGCGTATATATAATACGCCATGTGGCAGCTAAGGGTAAATCCACCTCAAAATAACATGACAAGAGAATTTGCAAAGTTCCTCTTGTAGCGAGGCAAAAAGTAAAATCAACTTGAGCTCGGTGAATGGGAATTGAAAGTTATGCCCACATTAACACTTTCGCTCGCTGGGCAAGCGAGCGCCAGACCACCTCAAGGTGCGCCGCACACATTCCATGGGAGCGAGTGGTTTTTGATGTTGGTGTTTACTCTTTCCAATTTTGTCACGTCAATTCGTCCTAGGTCTTTCATTTTGGTATCAATGTGTTTGCAACAGAATTCCCTACAGAAGTATATGCACAAAGTCCAAAAGCACAACGTACCACCCACAGCAAACAGAGAAAGTGACCGGGTTACCGGTGAGTGCTCAAGAGCAATAAAATGTGTATACTCTTTTTCAACTTTGTCACCTCAATTCTCATCCTAAGTCTTTCATTTCGTTGTCAATGTGTTCGCAATGAAATTCTCTACAGCAATATATGCATATAATCCCAAAACCGTGGCGCACCCCTCCAGCAGCCAAGCCGAAAGCAGGCCAAATTTTTAAATTTTTAATGCCATGCTGCGTCGTTACCACACATTCGTCTACTAAACTTTTGATGCCATACTGCATCATTAACGAGTGAAAGTGCTAATTTTCTCTTACCAGTACATGTAGCCCTGACCCGGATCAAGTGCCAGAGATTTGGGACTAGCTATGTTCTGCCACAGAAGAACTCGTCTAGATGTTCCATTTAATCTTGCAACTTCAATCCTGCAAAAACAAATGAATGTCAAAGCTGGATAAATACATAGTTAAGAGTGAGACACAAAAAAACAATTATTGCAAATGTAAATACTAGACCTAAAATTAAAAAAAAAAGCATTAAATATAACGAAACAGCATTTTGTGGGCGAGCCACAGAGGCTCCCTGTAGCTATTGGACTGATATTAGCTATAATAACAGTCTGGGGCTTCAGTCATAAGGAGTTGTCTTGCCTACCGGGAACCACTAGCCAGAACATGGTTCCCTCAGAGGCGAAGGGAGCAATGGGCTATGAACTCTCCACTGTTTGAGAGTACATTCATGTCTGCCATTGACCAAGGTTGGGCACCTAGAAAGGCAGGACCCCCAAAACAGACCCCAACTGGTAGAAAATTGCAACCCGAGACCAAACCAGGCTAGAAACTCTTCCCCCCCCCCCCCCAAACAAGGAAACAAGCAAATCGTCATCAACCCGAGACGCCGCTCGTTCCCCCTCCCACCTCAAATGGACCCCTCCAGTCCCCACCGAGCGCCGGCCGTCTGCCCACTAGTCTGAAGACTGAGCAAATGGAAGAAAACCGCCAACTGGAGGGAGGGAGGGTGCCAGGGAGCCTCCAGTGCTCACCCATTAAATGGAGTTTCATTACATTCAATGCTGGTTTTCCGAGGGAAGCCCCGTCGGCTTCCTGGAGCTAGCTACCCAAAGATAAGTAAAGGAAGGGACTTACCCAGGAAGCAGTTGCATCACATGACTCATGACGAAGACAGGACAACTAGCTCCAACCGACGGCCCAAGGCCACACACAAGACCACTGAGGGCCAGGAACGTTCACGGCATAACACGTGGCCAGGCCCCTGTTCTACCTCCAAAACCCTGGTCCATGAATGTCAGCCCAAGACATGTTCTCAAACACAGCAGCCAGAGCTGCAAACATCCAAACATCATGGGCACGAGGGTAGAATGCAGGCTGGCTAGATTTAACCCTGCAGACAACCTGGAAGACCCTAGCCCTGGAACAGGGAACGAGGGAAATCGGATCAACGCAACGTGCATCCCCAGCTACCGAAGCCGAGGAGCGCAGGTAATGACACAAAGCCGTAACCAGGTACTACCGCACCCGTTCGTCGGGCGATCAAAGGGCTCCTCCAAAAAACCAGCATTGAATGTAATGAAATGCTTCTTCCTGGAGAAACACCAGTGGCTCCCTAACACCCTCCCTTCCAGGTAGTTGGTGGTTTTGGGGTTTATCTGATCCAGAATTGACTTGAGTTGGCTGAGAACTGGGGGTTCAATGTCCACCCCTGGATGTAGTTTGGTGGAAAAGTACAGAATTAGGGATTCAAGCTAAATTTGAGGGATTCGATGATTTTGTTTGACTTGTTTGTAATGTTAGGCAATTGTTAACACCTCAGTTCCTGTGAACCTTGCACATGTAATGTGTAACCTTGTCTGTAATGCTTTGCTGACTTTCTGGATGCATTCACAGTCAGGTGGTGAAGTGTTACGTGTTTTCTGAATCTCTCTGAGACGGTGAGGAGGGGGCAGATTCTGGCTCTGGTTCCCAGCAAGCCAAACAGAACTCCCGTGACTGATGTGGCTTAGTAGATACTAGCAATCTCAGTGAGAGCTTCATGAAGCCACCAAGGCTCAACTAGGAAGAGGAGTTTCATTACATTCAATGCTATTCCTTTATAAAACCAGAGACATGCCTATCTCCCACATTCCCAAACCATGAATCCATGCAGGCTAACACTGTTAAATGTTAGTTCTACTAATGTGATATCTGCTTGCTCAGCATCCTCAAGTACACAACAGTACAGTCCAGTACAGTACAGTCAATTGAGTTACATCAAAGAAAAGAGAATAAACAGATTCCCTGCCAGCCAATGATCCTCTTTCTTCAACTACACCACTGCTAATTCATGACCAATTTTCTCCATCTCCACAATACCTCCACAAATTACTTCCTACCATTTCTGTTCCTACTTTGTGTCTGGTTTATCTTTGCTTGTTTCTTTCTTTCTCCCTTTTCCCCATATTAACTTGCCGAGTTCAATTCACATTCTTTTGCACATTATCATTCAGAGCCAACAAGTTGCAAGTGCTTTATTCTGTGTCTGCTAAACTGTTCTTGTTTTGCATAAAGCTCCCATTACTGTAAACCCTTCACGAGCCTTTAAATACGTGAAGAGACAACATGAAATACAGATTGGATACTGTGCATGAACCTGGCATGGAATTACAGAATTTAAAGGCATCGAAGACGATGCACACAGGATGTCCTCACTCAACATTTGCTATTGATGTGTTGATGGTCAAATGTCGCAGATCACACGAGCAGCATTACAACACTACCTACACATGCTGGCGAGGAGTCACAATAATGTCGCTCAAGATATGATACCAAGCCACACGTCAGAAAATTAAGAGACGACAACGTTTCGGTCCATCCTAAACCATTATCAAGTCGGGTAATAGAGAGCGGAAGAGATAAATAAGGCAGGAAAACGAGATGCAAGATGGGATAAAAGAAAAAGTCAGTAAGACGAGAGGTAAGAATCGGATCAATTTAAGAATAGGATAAAAAGTAAGAATAACATGTAGATTCAAGACTCCTTGTCAAAATCATTGGATCTGCCTAAAACCTAAAATAACATAACTATTAGTAATTTTAACTGTTTACTAATTTTGTATTATAAGACACATACAACATATATTTCAGTAATTACTGTATTACAATCTTTAATTTAAGGGTTACCTGTTGTTTCCCATGTCTGCCCAATAAATGTTGCGAGCTAGCCAGTCAACAGCCATGCCTTCAGGAAAAGAAAGTCCAAACTCTATAACAGGCTCCATTTGGGAGCCATTCATAAAGGCACGAGAGATGGACTTCATCCTGATATCCGTCCAGTACAGTCGATTATCAACACTGTCAAAGTCAATGGACCTGAAAATAAAGAACAGTATAGACATATTTGTACATTATCATTACCCCTTTTTCCTCTTTTGTGGGTTGAGAGGGCATCAGTCCGGAGAAAAAATCAGCATTGAATATAATAAAGCTCCATTTTCTGGGCGAGTCCTGGAGGCTCACTGGAGCTTACCAGGCTGATATGTATGTATTAGACCGAGGCATCAGTCAAATTGATTGGAGTGCTTGCCTATCGGGGACCATGAGTCAGAACCTGGCCCCGTCGGAGAAGCACAAGGAGCAATGGCCTATAGAAACCTCCATGTGGTTGGAAGCCTTCTATGTCTGCCATCGATCGGGTTAGGCACCCAGAAAGGTAGGCATCCCCCCCCCCCAAAAAAAATCCACCTGGTTCAAAATTGCTACCAAAAGCTGAACTATCAAGCAGAACTCCCTAATCCGAAAACAAGCAAAACAAGCATGACATCACAGCTTCTGCACCGCTGTCTGCCCAGCTCCCCCTCACCAGGAGGAAGAAGGGGGAGCCCAAGACCCTTGTGCCGGCCATCCAACCCCAGTTCAGTGACTGAATATCAAAAACATTCGCCACCGACCGGAGGGAGGGAGGGTGGCCGGAGAGCCTCCTGGACTCACCCAGAAAATGGCATTTCATTACATTCAATGCTGGTTTTCTGCGGAGAGCCCCTCTGGCTCCCTGGAGCTACCTAACCACAGAAAAAGTAAAAGAGGGATGAAGAAAGACATTCCATGGAAAAAGGAATGAAACAGGACAGGCTGTCTGCCAAGACGTTGGACACCCCCCTGGATGTAAACCGCCAGAGAAAATAAACCCAAGAACTTGAGAGACGAGTCACCCGAAGCGACCAGCCCCAGAGAGCCCAGGACCGCATCGAGCCCCCCTCGGTTAAGGCAATGAACCATCGGGACGCACTCCGAATCGAGTCAGATTGTCGATCCGCGAGCAACATAAACCCTCCGAAGCAACAGCCACACTGCGACGAACTCCCACACCATGCTGTGAGCCTGACGGAAGGACAGACCCCACTGACCCTGGTTGGCCTGGTGAGCACTGATCACAAAACTCCAGCCAAGAGGCGAAGCATCCGTGTACACACACAGCGAGGGCTCGGGTAGGTGCCACAGAACTGAACCCCAAAAAACCCGAAGATGAAGCCAGCGACACAGCAGCAGATGCAAGTCCCCCGGAGGCCGAACCCAACGATCGTGAGCAGTGGAAGGGACGTCCCCAAAGTAACCAGAACAGCCACCGAAGCCAGACCTGACCCGGTGGTTAAACCAGCACGACGAAGTTCAGACTCCCACACAGCTGCTCAAGCAACCAACAAGTGACCTGGGAGCCCTCCAAAAACGGGATCGCAAAAACGGATGAAGGCGGGACCGCAGCCGCAGCAATGGCGCCGAAGGGAGAGACAAGGAAGCAGTTCGAAAGTCCCACACAAGCCTCAAGTTCACCAGGAACCCGAACTCAACGAGCTGGGCAAGAACCAAACTCTTGGCGAGCAGACACATGGACCCGCTGATAGCCCATACCAGCCAGTCGTCAAGGAAGACCAGAATCCGAACTCCTTGCAGAAGCAAGCGGGTCACCACGACCTGGGTAATGTGAGTGAAAACGTGCGATGCCAGGATTCAAGCCGAAATGAAAACTGTAAGCTTGCCGCCCCACGACAAAACTGTGCCAGTCCCCGAAACCCGGATGAATCGGGACATGCCAGTATGCATCCCGGAGGTTCAAAGACACCATCCAAGACTCCGGCATCAAAAGAAACCAGACCTGGGACAGAGTGGTCACCTGAAGGAGGGGACAAAAGACTCAAGGGTTCAGATGGGACAAATCCAGAATGAACTTCAGATCCACACAGTACTGTTTCAGGACTGGAAAAAGGCAGGAAACCCACCTGAAGGACGAGGTCGTTTCGACCACACCCTAGTACACCCACTATAAGATTACCAGACAGAGCACAGTAAAAGAGGCCTGCCCCCATGAACCCACGAACGAACGCCAACAAATCGTGGACCAGGCATGAGCAAACAGCGTGAGCCTACCACCCATTGCCCTGTCAACGGGGCATCCCATGAAAGGGCTGACGCCCCTTACAAGAAGCCGACCAACGCGCAGAGCGAACACTGCGCCGACCAGACGCCGGTTCCGAAACTGTCACCACTGTGACAGTTGGCCAGGCTGGCCTACCAAGACCGAAGGAACCCTGAACCCTGGCATGACCCCCTCCGGGAAAGACCCCCGACGGCCATCTCGGAGACCCAACATGTCAAACATAGGGCAACAGTTAGACGAAGTCACCTGCAGATACTGCACTACCACAGAATCTGCAAACAGCAATGGACAAAATGGTGACAAAAATCTAAGAGCCAGGGGCCCACACAGATTCCAGTGAGTGAGTGAGCACAGCTGGCTGGCATATGAGGCGGAAAGCAAAAAACAGACACCACCACCTTCAGAATCGGCGCAAAAAATTTTCAACAAGGCAGCCGACGCCCGAGCCACTGAGAAAAGTGCACCTGACACTTGCCCAGCACCCAGCACCTCCACATCCTTCTCAAGCCAATTTGAAGACAGCTCGAGCAAGGAAAAGAACTGCAAAACCTAACCCAAGTGCCCCCGGGCACACAATTCCTCAGTCACTAGAGATGCCAAAAGGACAGAAACCTGCACATGAAGCTGCACCTGGCCAATATCCTTAGGAAGAACCAAGGCGAATAAGCACTCGTTGAGGTGCTCCAACTCGCCCCTAGGTAAACCACAACAACCGTAGAAGTTTCCCGCCATTCAAGCGTGTGGGGTTCGACAGAACAAATGCCATGCCCCCCCCCCCCCCACCCCCAAAAAAAGGGCTATCTGCCAACCAGGATGATTGTGGTTTCCTCGGCACCACGTAGCACACCCAATAAGGAAAAGTAGAACGAACTCAAACAAGGAGGGGCCATTATCGAGGCAAAATCTGGGCCATGCAGGAAGTACGCCACAATAGCCACCGGGACCTCATGTGGCGGGATGAGGGAAGCTGAAAACCTCCGGAAGGAAGGGACTAAAGAACCCAAGGGAACCCGGAACCCAACCCGGGGAGGAGCAGAACTCATATAAAACTCGTACAGGGAGTGTGGTAAGAAAACCCCTACCCCTGCAACAACAAGCCCCGCACCGAGGGTACCAACACCCAAGCAGGGTCAAACGAAGCCAAAGCTCCCCCCCCCTCCAAGTCAAATCTTCCCGACCCGTCGAGAGGAGTCTCAAACTCATAACAAAATTGTACAGGGAGGTGGGATAGGAAATCCCCTCCCCCTGTAACAAGCCCCACCCCAAGGGTACCAACACCTAAGCAGGGTCAATTGGGCCCCCAAGCCCTTCCAAGTCAACTCCTCCCCAGCCCCGGAATCCTCCACGTCAGGACCCGGGGCCGAACCGTCCTCCAAACCCTCTGCCTCTGGAGAAAAAGCAGAGTCCACCGGAGAAGCAGGGATGAAGAGGGCCCGATGGCGTGGCCCAAAAGCTCCGGCAGGAGGAACAGGTTCGAATGCCTCCGCCGCCGATCTGGAAGGGGCAATCCTCGAAGCCACCCGAGTCTCACTATCAGTATAATTAAAGCGGGGCAGCTGCAGGGCATTTGGAAAGACAACCAACCTAGTGCATTGCTGCTACCTAAACCTCGCATGCAACGCTAAAGCTGCCTGCACCCAAATATTAGTCCCAGTGAACTGGGTGAATAAGTCCAAGAAAAGAACATCCTTCGCAGGACTCCGGGTCAAAGGTGTCACTGACCCAGCAGGCAGCATGGCGGAGGCAGACGGTGAGTGTCACCCTGAAACACGGGGACAGAGCAACCTTCAAACTCGCACAAAGCAAGGTGGGACTCTGAGGTCTCCTCCATTGGACCACTGAGCCCCAAAGGGAGTTTCCAGGGCCCTTAGGCTGACTGCTAAGGGAAACCCAGGCGAGGTACTGCTAACCGGTTACCCCAGAGTTACCAAGCAAACAAACTAAAAAGCTGAACCCCTGTGACGTGTGCAAGCACGGGGACCTAGTGGAGGGCCACCAAAATCCTACAAGTGGTCCTACAGCCACACCAGGCAGACCCCCCCCCCCCCACCAGGCAAATCAAAACAAAAAAGAAAAACCCTGCAAAAGAACGTCGCCTCCAGGTGAACAGAACCGGTCGCTATGCGTGTATCAGACAGCTGCACAGTACCTCACACCCCAGCCAGTGATAAAACTACCTCCTACCCAAGGGCAAACAGGAGTAAGAACCACCCCAGCTGAACCCCAAGGGCTGGCAATCACCGCGCAGCGACAGAACCACACGACGGTAGCTGCTCCTGAATGGCTCATAGAAGATAACCCTAAGCCGCAAAGGTAGTATTTACGGGGCACCAAGGGAAGGTAGCCCTAGGTGCATGCAGCCCCAGTACTCTTGTGTTACTTCTGGCTTACACACCAACAATACAGCAACAACACTGCTAAGCAGCACTGCGCACAGAATGGAGCCAGAGCGATAGACCATTCGCCCTCACAACAGCCTCTTGAACTGAGGAGAGTTGTCGGCGTGGTGGTCTGGGAACCAGGGGAGTGGGAGGTTGCGCAGACGGATGTGTGGCGATTGTGGTGACGTCATGTTTGTTTCCTTGTTTTTGATTGGAGTTTTTGATCTGTTTGTTAGATTGGCTGTCGGTTTGCAATTTTTGACCAGCGGTAGTTTGTTTTGGAATTCCTACCTTTCTGGGTGCCTGACCTGGTAGATGGCAGACAAAGACTGCTACCAATTACATGGGGGTGTCTTTAGGCTATTGCTCCTTGTGCCTCTCTCGAGAGGGCCAGGTTCTGGCTCTGGTCACCGGTAGGCTTAGAACTCCTTTGATTGACTGTTGCCACGGTCTAATATATACACATCAGCCCGGTATAGCTTAGGAGAGCCGAAGAGGGCTCTCCACAGAAAATGGTTGTAAAAAACCAGCGTTGAATGTAATGAAATGCCATTTTCTGGGTGAGTCCCGGAGGGTCCCCAGAGTTTACTAGGCTGATATGCTAATGTCAGACTTTGGCATCAGTCATGTGTATGGAGTTCTGTGGGCCTACCGGGGACCACGAGCCAAAATCTGGCCCTAGAGAGGCAAGGGGAGCAATGCCCTATAGAAACCCCCATATAATTGGAAGCATTCTATGCCTGCCATCGACCGGGTTAGGCACCCAGAAAGGTAGGTGTCCCAAACCAAACCCCTGTTCTGGTGAAAATTGCAACCAAAAGCCAAACGAGTGGATAGAACTCGCCAACAAAAAAGAGCAAACTAGTATGACGTCATCCGTCATCGCACCGCTGTCTGCGCAGCCCCCCCCTCCCCGGAAGGGGGAAGGGGAAGCTTCAGACCTACTGCGCCAGCAATCCACACCCCAGTTCCGAGGCTGGATGTTAAAAACGCGAAAAAACGCCGACTGAAGGGAGGGATGTCAGGGAGCCTCTGGGACTCGCCCAGAAAATGGCGTTTCATTACATTCAACGCTGGTTTTCTGGGGGGGAGCCCCTATGGCTCCCCGGAGCTAACTACCCACAGAGGAAAAGAATAGGGACTTACCGGGAGGTGGTTGTTACTCACTCCTCAACCCGAAGTTGAGACAACTGGCTGCATCCGCCGACCCAAAGTGGCACAGGCCCGACCAGGCCCAGGAACGTTTACAATGTATCGAGCTCCCAGGACCCTGTTCGACCGCCAAAATCACCGTGCCCAAATGTCAGCCCAGGACATATTGCCAAAGACGGCGGCAACAGCCACGAACTTGAGGACGTCATGGGCACGGAGATAGACCACAGGCTGGCTAGCCTTAATAACCCTGCAGACAACCTGGGAGACCCACACCCTCGAACAGGGAAGAAGGGAAACCGGATCAACCCAAAGCTCATCCACGAACACAGAAGCCTTGGCATGCAAATAACAGCGGAGAGCCACAACCGGACACAAAACATGATGCACTCCCGGCCGAACCAACCAAGCATCAACAACCCAGGGACCCCTCCGGAATCCAGCAGTCTCATTCTTCGCCAGAAAAGAAGGAGAAGGCTGCAGACGAACAAACTGATCACCACGACCGAAGGAGCAGAAACCTCTGCGCCGGAGGAAAGCATGAAGCTCACCCACCTAACCCCCAGAGGTCAATACCAACAGGAAAAGAGCCTTCGAAAAACAATCTGGAGCTGGTTGGTTGGTTGATGGGGTTCTGGGAGTTCTTCTACTCCCCAAGCCCGGCCCGAGGCCAGGCTCGACTTGTGAGAGTTTGATCCACCAGGCTGTTGCTTGGAGCGGCCCGCAGAGCCACATACCGACCACAGCCCGGCTGATCCGGGACTTCTCTTAGGAAACAGTCCAGTTTTCTCTTGAAGATGTCCACGGTTGTTCCGGCAATATTTCTTATAGTCGCTGGGAGGACGTTGAACAACCGCGGACCTCTGATGTTTATACAGTGTTCTCTGATTGTGCCTATGGCACCTCTGCTCTTCACTGGTTCAATCTTGCATTTTCTTCCATATCGTTCACTCCAGTACGTTGTTATTTTACTGTGCAGATTTGGGACCTGGCCCTCCAGTATTTTCCACGTGTATATTATTTGGTATCTCTCTCGTCTCCTTTCTAGAGAGTACATTTGGAGAGCTTTGAGACGATCCCAATAATTTAGGTGTTTTATCTCGTCTATGCGTGCCGTATATGTTCTCTGTATTCCCTCTATTTCAGCAATCTCTCCTGCTCTGAAGGGGGAAGTGAGTACTGAGCAGTATTCGAGACGGGACAACACAAGTGACTTGAAGAGTACAACCATTGTGATGGGATCCCTGGATTTGAAAGTTCTCGTAATCCATCCGATCATTTTTCTGGCTGATGCGATATTTGCTTGGTTATGCTCCCTAAACGTTAGATCGTCGGACATCATTATTCCCAAATCCTTGACATGCTGTTTTTCTACTATGGGAAGATTTGATTGGTTTTGTACCCTGTATTATGTTTCAGATCCTCATTTTTGCCGTACCTGAGTACCTGAAATTTATCACTGTTAAACATCATATTATTTTCTGCTGCCCAATCGAAAACTTTGTTGACATCTGTTTGTAGTTTTTCAATGTCTTCAGCAGAGGTAATTTTCATGCTGATTTTTGTGTCATCTGCGAAGGATGACACGAAGCTGTGACGTGTATTTTTGTCTATATCAGATATGAGAATAAGGAACAGTAGCGGTGCAAGGACTGTACCTTGAGGTACAGAGCTTTTAACATCGCTTGGACTCGATTTTATCTGATTGACTGTTACTCTTTGTGTTCTGTTCGACAGGAAATTGAGTATCCAGCGTCCTACTTTTCCAGTTATTCCCATTGACCTCATTTTGTGAGCTATCACCCCATGGTCACATTTGTCGAAAGCCTTTGCAAAGTCTGTGTATACAACATCTGCATTTTGCTTTTCTTCTAGGGCTTCTGTGATTTTGTCATAGTGGTTGAGTAACTGTGACAGACAGGATCTTCCCGCTCTAAATCCATGTTGTCCTGGATTGTGCAATTCATTGTTTTCCATAAAACTAGAAATTTGATTCCTAATCACTCTTTCAAACACTTTTATTATGTGTGATGTTAGTGCAACTGGCCTATAATTTTTGCCAAGGCTTTACTCCCCCCCTTGTGCAACGGAGCTATATCTGCAGATTTAAGTGCTGCTGGTATCTCCCCTGTATCCAGGCTCTTTCTCCATATTACGCTGAGTGCTCTCGCTACTGGTACTTTACATTTCTTTATGAATATTGAATTCCATGAGTCAGGCCCAGGGGCTGAGTGCATGGGCATATTGTCAATTTCTCTTTCAAAGTCTTCCGAGTTTGTGGTAATATCCGTTATTATCTGCAGCTTGAATGTCATTCATAAAGAAGCTGTCTGGGTCATCAACTTTCATGTTGTTAATTGGTGTGCTAAACATAGCCTCATACTGGCTTCTTAGAATTTCACTAATCTCTTTGTTGTCCTCTGTGTACGTACCTTCATTTGTAATTAACGGTCCAATACTGGTCGAGGTTTTGGATTTTGATTTAGCGTATGTGAAAAAATATTTCGGATTTTTCCTTATCTCTTGTATAGCTCTCTGTTCCAATTCCATTTCCTCAGACTCATATGATCGCTTCAACGTTTGTTCGATTTCTTCGATCTCCCTGCTTAGGCTTATTTTCCTTGCTTGTGATAGTTGTGTCTGCCGAAGCATTTCCGTAATTTTTTTCCTTCTCCTGTACAGTCGTCTGCGTTCTCTTTCTAGAGTGTTCCTCTTTCTGCCCCTCCTCACCGGCACGTGCTTCAAGCAGACCTTGTAAGCTTCAGCTGTCAGTTGAGCTATTCCCTGTGTGGGAGTTTTGTCGCTTAAGACCGTCTCCCATTGAATGGTTGAAAGGTCCACATTTATTTTTTCCCAGTCAATCCTCTTATTGTTGAAATTGAATTGATTGAATATTCCTTCTCGCTTGTTGGGTCTCTTAGATCTACTACCGTTATTTATGCTAGTTCGCACTTCAATGAGCTTATGGTCTGAGTATGAAGTATCTGAGATTGTTATGTCTCTGATTAGTTCATCATTGTTTGTGAATAACAAGTCTAGTGTGTTTTCGTTCCTAGTTGGTTCTGTAATCTGTTGATTGAGCGAGAATTTGTCACAGAATCTCAAAAGTTCTCTGACCTGTGGCTGGTTATTTCCCGGGTCATTCCCTGCTATGATATTTGTGTTTGCCATTCTCCATCTTAGACTCGGTAAATTGAAATCTCCAAGGAAGATAATATCTGGAGCTGGGTTTGCTAGGTCATCAAGTGTTCTCTATTTTGTGCATCTGCTCTGTGAATTCCTCAACCGTTGTATCTGGCGGTTTATATATTAAAATAATAATTAGGTTTAGTTTCTCTACCTTAATTCCAAGTACCTCTACCACCTCATTAGTTGAGTTTAGTAGTTCTGTGCATACCAGGTCCTCTTTAATATACAGACCTACTCCCCCATTTGACCTAGTTTTTCTATCACATCTGTATAAATTATAATTTGGAATCCAGATTTCACCATCCATGTAATCTTTTGTATGAGTTTCCGTGAATGCCCCAAATATGGAGTTTGACTCTAATAGGAGACCATTTATGAACTTGACTTTATTTCTTGACTTTGGCTTTAGACCTTGAATGTTTGCAAAAATGAATGATTGTCCATATTGTGTGTCACTTCTGGAAGGTTTTGGTGGTTCTCCCTCCTCTCTACCCTGACCCAGGGGTGTTGTTGTGGCAATGGTTTGTCCAGTTTTGGAAGTGATATTGGGGAGTGTGGTAGTCTCTGTGTAGTTGGGGGTGTAGTAGTGTGGGCTTGATGACGAAATGTAGTCCAGTCTCGGGCATTTCCCCCTCTCCATCCGTACTCCTGCCACGTTTCTGCTGTCTGTTTCTCCCTCTGTTTCTGCCTGCCTCTAAAAATGTTCAGGGCTATATATTGGACTTCCTCTCTTATATAGCGCTGTGTACCTCTGACGTGGACATCGGGGCAAAAGATCGTAGCATTTCATCTCATTAACTGAGAGTTTGCATAGCTTAGGGTGAAAA
>WNGS01028583.1:1750895-1791806 GCA_020271785.1 Procambarus virginalis | reverse complement strand
TGTGATAGTTGTGTCTGCCGAAGCATTTCCGTAATTTTTTTCCTTCTCCTGTACAGTCGTCTGCGTTCTCTTTCTAGAGTGTTCCTCTTTCTGCCCCTCCTCACCGGCACGTGCTTCAAGCAGACCTTGTAAGCTTCAGCTGTCAGTTGAGCTATTCCCTGTGTGGGAGTTTTGTCGCTTAAGACCGTCTCCCATTGAATGGTTGAAAGGTCCACATTTATTTTTTCCCAGTCAATCCTCTTATTGTTGAAATTGAATTGATTGAATATTCCTTCTCGCTTGTTGGGTCTCTTAGATCTACTACCGTTATTTATGCTAGTTCGCACTTCAATGAGCTTATGGTCTGAGTATGAAGTATCTGAGATTGTTATGTCTCTGATTAGTTCATCATTGTTTGTGAATAACAAGTCTAGTGTGTTTTCGTTCCTAGTTGGTTCTGTAATCTGTTGATTGAGCGAGAATTTGTCACAGAATCTCAAAAGTTCTCTGACCTGTGGCTGGTTATTTCCCGGGTCATTCCCTGCTATGATATTTGTGTTTGCCATTCTCCATCTTAGACTCGGTAAATTGAAATCTCCAAGGAAGATAATATCTGGAGCTGGGTTTGCTAGGTCATCAAGTATGTTCTCTATTTGTGCATCTGCTCTGTGAATTCCTCAACCGTTGTATCTGGCGGTTTATATATTAAATAATAATTAGGTTTAGTTCTCTACCTTAATTCCAAGTACCTCTACCACCTCATTAGTTGAGTTTAGTAGTTCTGTGCATACAGGTCCTCTTTAATATACAGACCTACTCCCCCATGACCTAGTTTTTCTATCACATCTGTATAAATTATAATTTGGAATCCAGATTTCACCATCCATGTAATCTTTTGTATGAGTTTCCGTGAATGCCCCAAATATAGAGTTTGACTAATAGGAGACCATTTATGAACTTGACTAATTTCTTGACTTTGGCTTTAGACCCTGAATGTTTGCAAAAATGAATGATTGTCCATATTGTGTGTCACTTCTGGAAGGTTTTGGTGTTCTCCCTCCTCTCTACCCTGACCCAGGGTGTGTTGTTGTGGCAATGGTTTGTCCAGTTTTGGAAGTGATATTGGGGAGTGTGGTAGTCTCTGTGTAGTTGGGGGGTGTAGTATGTGTGGGCTTGATGACGAAATGTAGTCCAGTCTCGGGCATTTCCCCCTCTCCATCCGTACTCCTGCCACGTTTCTGCCTGTCTGTTTCTCCCTCTGTTTCTGCCTGCCTCTAAAAAATGTTCAGGGCTATTTATTGGACTTCCTCTCTTATATAGCGCTGTGTACCTCTGATGTGGAAATCGGGGCAATGAAGATCGTAGCATTTCCTCTCATTAACTGAGAGTTTGCATAGCTTAGGGTGAAAATATCTACACTCAGTATCAAAACGACATCTGCCTTCCCTAACCAGTTCCGGCATTTCCGTGGGTGCATGAATGAGCATTCCGTGCCTCTGGGCCCATATCTGCACTGTCCTTTTGCATAATACCTGCAAATATTTTCATCTGTGATTGCATTATTCTTGTTTGTATCCGTGTACGACTTGGCTACCTCTGTGATTTTTGTTCCAACTTTCTCGTTTCTGCATTTATTCTCGTATTACCCTTATCTTTCGCCTTGTTGCTTTCGTCTTTCTCATTCGTCTCATTTTTATCTCCTTATTCATATCACCAGTTTGCTCTACAATATTGCCTTCATTTTTGTGTACCTCGACGCTATGTCCTTCTACATTGCTACTTTGACTCTCTAAATTCTCAATCCCTGGGTTGTGCTCAGAGTTTGTTGATGTCTTTATATACTCTGCATATATTTCTGGTAGTTTTTGTGTGAATTGTAGCCTGTGTACTTCAGAATGTCATTCATTAGTTTGGCAATGTTTTCCCACACCTGTCTGTCACTTTCACAGATCCAGTAGGTACCTTCCCGGTTTGCATATTGTGTAGGTAATCCTGTACAACTCAGGTGAAATCTTATGTTACAAAGGCCGAAGGGGCCACAACAAAACGAGGAAAAGAAAGAAAAGAGAGCACTCTGTCCAATGACCAGGACAGTTCAGGCTGCACACGAGCAGGTCAGAGGTGAAACAAACCCAAGACAGCTTGCGAAATGACGCAGACGTGACATCAATACCGAAAGCAAGCTGAAGCGGTTCCGCCAACGGCGCACAATACGAGGCGACAGTGTTAGGCATAAGAAGGCAGTCCTGGAACAACCAAGAGAGAAAGGACAACACCACCCTAACAGAAAGTGAAGTACAACGACGAAGACGTAAGAAGAACCGGAAGGACCGCCAGGAAACTTCATACTGTACTGCCACTGAGACGAAGCCCACAGGTGGGACACTAATAAGGAAGCCACCTGATCACCATAGAGATGATGATAAACTCGAGTCAAAAATGCCATACGCGAAGACTCGAAGAGAAGATCGAACCATCCACGTGACATACCGGTCCGATCTGCTGGAAGAGGCGGACCCGCAGAAAAACCTTCGGGTTTGGACACCGAGCAAGCAGCGCCTGAAACCATGGCTGGTGCGGCCACCAAGGGGCCAAAAGGACAACTCTCCCCTGGTAAGTCTCTAAGCGAGTCAGGATCTGGAGCAACAGCTAAACCAGGGGAAAGAGGTACAGGAACCCACACCTCGACCAGTCCTGCCGAAAGGCGTCGACCCCGACAGCCTCGCAGTCGGGAAAGGGCGCCCGAATTCCCCACATACAGGGGAAGGCGTCGCGACCATGCCGACGCAAAGAGGTCCACCCCGGGGTGTCCGAACGTATGGCAAAGCCAACGGAAGGAGTCGGCGTCGACCGTCCATTCCGTGGAGAGGGGAACGAAACGAGACAGGGCGTCGGCCAAGACGTTGGACACTCCCCGCATATGAACTGCCAGGAGAGCCAAACCCCAAGAACTCAGCAGACGAGTCACCCGAAGCGACCAGCACCAAAGAGCCAAGGACCTCATTGAACCCCACCACCCCGGTTCTTATAATGAACCACCGGAGAGCAGTCCAAATGGAGCTGGATCGTTGACCCGTGGGCGATTTGAATCCTCCGAAGAGCAAACCACACCACCGCGAACTCCCGCACTGTGCTGTGGCTCAACGGAAGGATGGACCCCACTGACCCTGGCAGGCCTGGTGAGCACTGGTCTTAAAGTCGCAGCCGAGAGACGACGTGTCCGTGAACACACCGAGTGAGGGGCTCGGGTAGGCGCCAAGGCACTGAACCCCGAAAAACCCAGAGGAAGCCGGCGACGCAAAGCCCCCGGGGTTCGAAAACAGCGATCGTAAGAAAGGCAGAAGAGACATCCCTAAAGGAACCAGAACAGCCAACGAAGCCAAACCCGACCCGGCGGGTAGACCAGCATCGCGAAGTTCAGGCTCCTGCACAGACCCGGGAGCCCCCCAGAAACAGGCACAAGCTGGACCGCAGCCGCAGAAGAGACTCCAGAGGAAGAAACAAGGAAACGGTCCGAGAGTCCCACACAAGACCTAGACAGGTCTGAACCTGGGAGGGAACCAGATGGGACTTCCTCCAGTTCATCAAGAACCCGAACCCAGCGACCTAAGAAAGAACCAGATTCCTGGCTAGTAGACAAGCGGACTGGCTGGGAGCTCAAATCAGCCAGTCGTCGACAGGTAGGTGACCTGTCTGCATCACCTAACAGATGTAGACAGGTCACCACGACCCGCGTGAGGAGCGTGAAAATGCGAGGGGCCAGGTTCAAACCGAACGGAAGACAACGAAAGTGGTAAGCACGAAGCCCCACAACAAAACCGAGCCAGTCCCTGAACCCTGGATGAATCGGGACGTGCCAATAAGCGTCTCGGATATCCAGGGAACCTGGCTGAAACAGCGTGGTCATCTGAAAGGAGGGGCAATGTCTAGAATGAACCGCAGGTCTGCGCAGCCCAGTTTCGGGACTGGAAACAGACGGGAAACCCATCTGAGGGACGTCGTCTTTTCGACCACGCCCAAGCGAACCCACTCCAAGGTGACCTGACAGAACACAGGGAAAGAAGCCTGACCTGCCAGCCCCCAAACCCCCTGCAGGGGGAGGGACCACTCAACGCCACCGGAGACCATGCGAAACGACCCGAAATGCCCACCAATCGTGGGACTAGGCGTGAGCGAACAGTGCAAGCCTCCCCCCCATCGCCCCGTCAATGTGGCGAACCGCGAAAGGGCCGGCGCCCCTTACGAGACCCAGAACCTCGCACAGAGCGAACACCGTGCCGACCAGAGGAAGGCGGGTCCGAAAGAGGAGCCAAACCCGAACCTGACACCAGTGGCCTACCACGACGAGAGGAACTCCGAGCCTTGGCACGACCCTTCCGGGAAGGCCCACCACGGGACCCCTGGAGAACCAGCAAGTCCGACATAGGACAGCAAGAAGCCAAAGCAGCCTGAATATACTGTGCAATGGCTGAAGCCTCAAACAAGAAAGGGTAAAAAGGGAAAGACATCCTAAGAGCCAAGGCCCAAGCGGATTCCACTAGAGGCATGCACAGTCTGCCGACACGCGAGCCAGGAGGCATAAAACAGAGCCACCACATCCGGCAAGATCGGCGCGTAAAGCTTCAGCAAGGCAGTTGACGAGCGAACCGCAGAGGCCAAGGCGCCAGACCCCAGGAACAGCCCCAAGTGTCCCTACATCTTCCGTGAGCCAGTCAGAAGACAGCTTCAGGAGGCAAAAAGAGGCGCAAGGCCGCAACCAAAAGGACATGAGCGTGCAAGTCCTCCGCCACCTGCACTGCCAAAAGGGAGGGATCCTGCACATGGAGCTGAACGACACCAACATCCCGGAGAAGGGCAGGAGCAAACAAGCACTCATTGAGGTGCTCAAGGTCGCCCCCCCCCCCCAAGAAAACCTGAAGCATCGTCAAAGCCTCCTGCCACTCAAGCGTGCAGGAATGGCAGAAGGAGTGCCAAGCCTCCAAGGCAAAGACAGGACAGTCCGTCAGCCAGGACGACTCCGGAACCTCATAACGGAGCCAGAAAGGGAACAAAGTTCCAAACCTGAAAGCCGAGGGATCCATTGCTGAGGCATAATCCAGGTCACACAGGAGGTTTACCGCAAGGTCGCCTGCACCGCAGCAGGTTGGATGCGATAAGCCGAAAACCTCCGGAAAGACGGAACTGAAGCACCCGGGGAAACACGGAACCAAACCAGGAGAGGGACAGACACCAAATCAAACTCGTACGCAGAGGAGGAAAAAAAAACCCCACTCCTTGTAACAGTAAGACCCCGCTCAGAGGGTAGAAAAACCCAGGCGGGGTCCAGCGGAGCCCAACGCCCCAAGTCGGCCCCCCTCCAGCCCCAGGGTCCTCTTTCGCAGGACCCGGGGCCGAGTCCTCCCCCCAAGCACCGACCCCACTAGACAAAGCCGGCACAGCCGTAGAAGCCAGATAGAATGAGGCCCCACTGGTCAGACCCAGAGGCTTCCGCCAGGGGAGGAGACTCGAATGCCTCCGTTGCCACACCAGAAGGGGCATCCCCCGAGGCTGCCCGAGTCTCAAGACCAACTAACCCCTGCCCCGACTCTGAAACCCTCAAACGTTTCGGGGCCGAAAGCAGAGGAGGGGGACCAGAACAAACAACAGGAGGGGAAGGACCAGGAGGAGGTTTTCGGACTGAACCAGGGTCGAAGCAACGCCCACCCCCAAGTCCGGGTCCCTATAAGCACAATGGGGCAGCCGCAGGGCATCCGGTTGAGCAGCCAACCTAGCGCGTTGCAACAACCGAAACCTAGAATGCAACGCCTGTGCAGCCTGTACCCGAAGATAATCCTCCATGGATTGGGTAAATTGAGTCACCAGCAAGCAACAATACTCACAGGACTCAGGGTCGAAAGTGTCACCAACCCAACAAGCTGCATGACGAGGGCAAAAACAGTGAGGGTCGCCCCGAGACAAGGGGATCGAACAACCCTCAAACTAGCATGAAGCGAGGGGGGACCCCGGGGTCACATCCATTGACCCCACACGTCCCCTAGGGGATTCCCAGGGTCTTGATCATTTACTTGAAGATGACTCGCGCTCAGGTAAACCCAGGCAGGGTACTGCTAACCGGCGCCCAAAACTACCAAACAAACTGTCTGAAGCTGAACCCCAGGGACGTGTACACTCACGGGGACCAAGCAGGGGGCACCATCAAGTATCAGGGTGAGGCCAAACACCAGTGGCAAATAGGGCAGAACCCTCCACAAAGGCAAAACAAAAAGAAAAACCCTGCAAGAGGACAACGTACCCCAAGGAACAGAGCCGGCCGCTGTGATAGGTGACAACTAGCTGCACAGTACCCTGTGCCCCTTACCAGTGCAAAAACTGCCTCTTATCCTAAGGTGAACTAGGGGAGAGAAAAACCCCCAAGTACCCAAAGAGCAGCCAAGAAACCAAGCAGTAAAACGGACACATAGAGGCAGACCCCGAGGAACTTGTGGAAGGTAACACCAAGCTCCAAGGGCAGTACTTACAAGGCACCTAGGGAAGGGAACCCTAGGCGCATGCAGCCCAAGTACTGAGGAATAACTCCTGGCTCTCACATCCCTGGAGTACAGCAGCCACACACAAGGCACAGTGCCACAAAAATACTGGAGCCAGAGGATACAACCAAGCCGATAGCATCAGCCTCAAGAACTGGGGTGTGGATTGCCGGCTGATCGCAATAACTAAATAATAACTTATTTTCCTATCATATCTAGTTTTAAAATTATAAATAGTGTTTGATTTTACAACATGCTACTTTAGTACATTCCATTTTCCTACAACTTTCATGCTAAAAGAAAACATTCTAACATGCTAAATATGACTCGTATGCATTTCCACCTGTCCCCTTGTTCTGTTGGTATTCTGCGTGAACATTGTCTATTTTCACTCTGTCAATTCCCATAAGTAATTTATATGTTTCTATCAAATCTCCCCCACTCCCTTCTTTTTGCTAGCATCATTAGGTTCAGTTCCTTCAGTCACTCTTCATACCCCATCCATTGCAACTCAGAGACACTCATCACAAATTTCCAAACCTTTTCCAGTTTTCTTATGTATTTTTTAGGTATGAGCTCCACGATAGGGTGGCATACTCTAAGACTGGTCTTATGTAGGTAGTGTGAAGCGCTCTAAATGCCTCCTTACTTAGGTTTCTGAATGACGTCCTAACTTTTGCTAACGTAGAATATGCTGCTGTTGTTATCCGATTTATGTGTTTGTATCGATTTGGCAAAGACAGAGACAGATGAACTTACATGGCCTCCTGGATGCCGGTGACAGGGATGGGAACGTTATGGCTGGTGAGGAGGGAGATGCGTCTGATGTCCTCCTTCCTCGAGTACAGCAGAAAAGCTTCAGGAACAACGCACTCCTTCTCATTCTGAGTGAGTTCATAACCTGTCAAACAATTACAACATCCAAGTCAATTTTTAAGTTAAGCATATCTAGTCTACCGAGTTCAACTGCAGCATAATCAATTCTTATATCTTAAGATCATGATAACTATTTTCCAGGCTATAAATTGTATTAGGTATAGCTATAAATTATAAGACAGCTAGATAATGCAAACTTAAACCAAGGCCTTGAGAAAATAGCCACATTAGCACTAGAAATGTGCACGTCACATACCACGAAGGAGAGAGAGATGCAAACTAGAACGAGAACGCTGTTCCCTATACAGGTGACGAAAACAAATTGTGGAACATCTTAAACGCTTAACTGTCCCAAGAACAAGAAAGGCTACGTAGAGAAATAGAAATGACTGAGCTAAGGTTGCAGGAATCCAATAATATCCAGGAAAGATATCAGGAGCAAAAGGCCATAAGTGAAATACAGTACTGTAGTTAGGAACCTGAAATACTTTTTCTTCTGTGCAAAAACAAGAACGAGAAGTACATCCGGCATTGGGTCCTTACACAAGGGTGATAAACATTTGTGATTTATTCAAGGGTGATAAATTTCCACAGATGACAACAAAGAAATGAGTGAAATACTGACACTTCAGTATGATTCTGTTTTCAGTGAATAACTGAACACATTGAAGATCAATAATCCAAATGAATTCTTCACGAATGTGACACCAACACTGAACCACATATCGGATGTCACCCTAACCCCACTGGATTTTGAAGCAGACAGACACCATGCTTATGCACTGTGCACCAGGTCCAGACTAATGGAATTCTAGTCATCAAAAAGTACAAAATACCACTATCACAGGCCCTAAACATGTTTTGGAGACAATTTAGATACCGGTTGTCATCCCTAACATACTTAAGACAGCAGAGATCACACCATTCACAAAAGAGATTGTAAAGCAGATGCAAAAAATTATAATCTATAAGCTACAACTTCACATATCATAATTTTTTTAAAAAGAGTGCTGAGAAGTAAGATTACAAATCACATGGAATCACAAGATTTGTACAACACTGGACAACATGGGTTCAGAACAGGGCACTCCTGCCTCTCACAATTTCTACATCACACTATGACATGACCTTAAGTGCCGTGGAAGACAAGCGAGTGAGCAACCAAGGTTGGCACACACAGCATGAGTTAACAGCACTGCTGTTCAGCTTGTGACCATAGCATCCCCTAAACATGTCAAAATATATATGTAACTGGTATTATTTGGTCATGATAGTATTACAGAAGACCCCTGACTGTGATAAAGACTGTACAATGTTCAGGTATCAGTGAATCAATGCTGTTCAACATGTTCACAGCACTAGCCACAGCACACTGCCATCTAAGAATCTTCAAATGATTTCTCATGTTCCTTTACAAAATAAACTTGTGGAAAATTATTCATTTACAGGATTTAGTGACCAGGATTCTGATAATTGCAGCATTGTGGTGAGAATTAGCAATGTTTGTGAGGGAGGGAAGGAGGGAGAGGTGGTGTCGTCTGCTGACTCTATATTCATCAAAAATTGAGAGAAGGAAAAAAAATCAGGCCCTAAACATCTTTTGGAGATGGAGCCTAAATACTTGTGTTATGTTTCATATGCTTGAAACAGCAGAGATCGCACCACTTCCCAAAAGAGGTAGTAATGCTTATGCAAAAATCTATAGACTAACAGCTCTAACATTGCACATCATAAAATCTTTGAGAGAGCTAAGAAGTAAGATCACAAAACTCATGGAATCACAATGTCTGCATAACCCTTGTCCCTTGCCTCAGATCTGTCATATACTATCATGCCCAAATAATACATACCCTTGTATGTATTATACATACAAAGTGAAATTGACACCAGTAATTCCATCTATCATATTATCATGCAAGAGGAGCCCCACATCTATGGTTCATCCAATAAAATCAGCAGACTTCTAGATGTTACTACTGCTCGGCTTGGACTAGGTCACAAGTATCTCTGGGAATTCTTATTATCTGCCGATGTAGACCTGACCAAATGTAAACTGTGTCAACCAAATTATTCACACACACACTCCGTCACTATGTGATAGAGTGCGAAAACATACGTGAATTCAGAGACAATTCTATAACCAATGTTCCAACGATGTGTAAATATTTAATTCAAAATGATCTGCTACCAGGAATTTTAGCCAAATATCCCCAGTTTGCTAACTGTAGGTAGTAACTGAGTGATTGTAGCCTATTCACCGCTGCCCACTGGATGGGGGGGCGGTGTGCAGGACAAACATATCAATTGTGACACTAGCTCTCCACATATGTCAGTTGCTTAATTTAGAAACTGTACTTGTGCTCGATCTCGAACCCATTGTTGATGTGACGACTTATACTGAATTTTGTAACTAGCTTCCCCCTCACTGTCTGGCCCGTTGCCGCCGTGAGGAGGCTTGGTGGGCAGCTGCTGGAGTGTGATGCTCCATGGGTCAGTCCTCTCCATTTGCAGCCTTATGCTCCTGCTGCCGCCTTTACCAATTTTGCCAGACCCTTTTCCTTTTCCTCGTGTTTCATTTTTCACCCCCCCCCCTCTTCTATCAAATTGTCATTTCCTGCCGACCTTTTGCCTGTTTTGATTATTCTTTCGACCTTCTTTTGTTTTGACACCCGGGTGTTTGAGGAGGCATACTCTTGCACCCATAGAACAGTAGTACCCAACGTCTCGAGCGAGGGGACCCTTTTATTGTCAATCCCCCTTTCATCACTGAACCCGATCTCGACAAACTGACGGTTCTTAAGGTGGTGTTTGTGGGGCGTATAATCACGACGCACCCCTAGGGGGCCCCGGCTTGATCGGCGATAGCTTCTTGTTGGGTGTCCTACCTCTAATTGTGGCTCCATGGTAGTTGTGGGGGCACATTCTTCGATGAATGCATTTTTTCGTATATATGTTATTGAATGTTCCTCCTGTTCCCTCTCAGGCTCGTGGGGTGGGCGACCAAGCCCCTGAGTCAGACTGTATTGGAAGACCAGGCTCTGTAACCCCCGCTGCATTGGGCCCCGACCTTGCTCCTCCTTTGACCCTCCTAACTACTCCCCTCGGCTCCCCTCCCTCCTCTGTGGTTGGGTCGAGCCCCAAGCCCCCAGTGGTGACTACCTCATTCCCTGGAACGGCTCAGTCTCCTGTTGTGACTACTGCGCCTTTTAACCCCTCTCTCTGGGGGGTTCTCAACGCCGTCTTCGACACGGCTGCACTCGCTCGATTCCTTCCCGTTCTGATGCATATCAAGCCTTGTTTGGTCCCGCTTCGTGGGCAAAATACTTTGATCTCCTGCCTCTTGATTCTGCGCCTCCTGACGATTTCTCCCTTCATAGGCACCTAGTTGATTCCGTGGATGCCTCTGTCACCTTCAACCCCACCCGTCTCGGTACACGTGTCGTTGCTGCTCCTTCTCAGGATGCGGCCTCCCACTTGGCTGCTTTATCTTGCCTTGGCGAGACCCCTGTTTGGGTCTCCAAGAACGCTCGGTTGAATACCAGTGTTGGCACTATTCTCCTCCCGCCCCATGTTGCAACCGGTGTTCGAAATCTACAGGACTGCCACGATGATATTCAGCATATCCTTGAGGCCCAGGGCCATTCTGTCCTCCGGGTAGACACGTTTGCTCGTCCCCCTCGTGGTCATCGCCGTCAGCCACTTCGGGTTGTGAAGATTACGTTTGATGGTAGGACCCTTCCGCCCTCTGTTATTCTTGCTGGTGCCAGGTGCTCCATCCAGGAGTACATTCCCTCTCCTCGGCTCTGTAATAAGTGCTGGAGGTTTGGGCATGGTGCCCTCCGCTGCTCTGGAACTGTCCCTCTCTGTCCTTTGTGTGTGGGCGAAGGTTACTAAGTCGAAGTGCACTGCTTCCCAGGCTCGCTGCCTCAATTGCGGTGAGGCCCACCCTACCTTCTCCCTTGCATGTATTCATTACAAGCTTGAAGCAGCTGTCCTCAACTTGAAGCACCAGGAGCATTTATCTTTCCTGAGGCGAGGCGCCAGGTTCGCCAGCTCCCGCCTTATGCTAATGTCTCTTAGGCTCGCGGGTTGCGCTCTTCCTCTCCTCGTCCTTCCCTCCTTCCTCAGACCCACAACCGTTTCCGGGCCTTGGACCCTGATACGCCCACTGCCCCCTCCTCTTTCCTTTGAGTTCTGTCCCAAAGGGTCTCCCTCCTGGTCCTCTGTCTGGGGTTCCCCTTCTTTCTGCCCGGTCTGTCGTGTCTCCAGTGTCTTCTTCCTCGTCTCACTCCGGTCCTCCTTCCCATCCTTCTCCATCTCTTGGCTCTCCCCGCCGCCTGTTGGTGCAGGCGGATGTCCATCGCTCTCCCAACAGCCGGTGTGTGTGCTCTCGGTCAGCTTCTCCTGTTGAGACGCTGGAATCCGTTGCCCAATATGTAGTTGCTGGGACGCCTGTCTCTAAGTCAGAAACGTAAGCCTGGCTCCTCTCCTTTCTCCTTCCTCCTCCCCGGCGGGTAAGAAGGCTTCGCTTTCTTCCTTGGCCCCTGCTTCTGATTCTCTCGCTTCTTCCCCTTCCATTTCGGTGGCTGCGTCCCCTGTTCTTGCTATGGAGGTTTCTTTGGCCCCCACTTCCCTCTCGGTTGCTGCCCTTACTGAGGTGCACTCCCCTCTTTCTACTCCTCTTCGTGCTGCTGTCCTTGACTGCTCCTCTCGGTTCTCTCTTGTTCATCCTCCTCCTCCGGACCCCGCCCGTTCACCTCTGGTCTGTTCTCCCACTTCCTTCCCTCCGTCTTTGCTCAGTTTACCAATGCCCCCTAACCCTGACTTTGCTGACGCTGATACCGACCCTGATCTTCTTTAACGTGTTATGTTCCTCTTTCGCCTTTGTTTCTTCCTTGTTCTCTGTTGTTGTCCTTTCTCTTCTCGTCAATGTCTATTCTTCAATGGAATTTTCGGGGTTATTATGCCAATTTCCTTGAACTCCAACTTCTGATTTCGCTTTTTTCGCCCCCTTTGTGCCAGGAGCCGATGCTTGGTGCTCGTCCTGGTCGTTTTCGTGGCTATTCCTTTCTCCCCCAATGTTCTAGGTTCCTAACTCTTCTGTTCTCTTGATTCGATCTGATGTTCCCTCTGTCCCTTTGCTTTTTCCTTTGCCTCTCCATTGTTCTGCTGCTCGTATCTTTGTGGGGAAATGATATACTGTTTGTTCCATTTATCTCCCCCCGAGTGTCCCGCTTTCTCTTCCTGATCTGAAACACCTTCTGGACTCCTTGCCGGAGCCTGTGCTCCTCCTAGGTGATTTCAATTGTCGTCATTCCCTTTGGGGTGATGTTCGGACGAACACCGAGGTCGCCTTCTTGAGCCATTTATCCTCTCTTCTTCCCTGTCTCTTCTGAATTCTGGTGAGCCCACACATTTAGACTCTCGGACTCGCACCCTTTCCTGTCTTGATCTTTCTCTTTGCTCGTCTTCTCTTTACTTAGATTTCACATGGCAGGTCCTTTATGACCTCCATGGCAGTGACCATTTCCCCTTCCTTGTTTCCTTTTTCTCTTTTCACCCTCACCTCTCCTTCCCTACGTGGCAGTTTGCTAAGGTGGACTGGAACCTATTGAAACCTATATATATAGGTTTTAAACCTATATTTATATAGAACCTATATAAAGGGAGTCGGTCGGTCGAGAAGACAGTACGCTGGACTTTTGATCCTGTGGTCCCGGGTTCGATCCCGGGTGCCGGCGAGAAACAATGGGCAGTTTCTTTTACCCTATGCCCCTGTTACCTAGCAGTAAAATAGATACCTGGGTGTTAGTTAGCTGTCACGGGCTGCTTCCTGGGGGTGGAGGCCTGGTCGAGGACCGGGCCATGGGGACACTAAAAAAAACCAGCGTTGAATGTAATGAAACGCCATTTTCTGGGTGAGTCCCGGAGGCTCCCCGGAGCTATCCATGGCTGATATGGATACCCTAACTATTTTGCATCAGTCGATGTGGGTGGAGTTCTAGGCCTACCGGGGACCACGAGCCAGAACCTGGCCCCCTCAGAGAGGCACGGGGAGCAATGGCCCATAGAAATGCACATGTGATTTGGAGCATTCTATATCTGCCATCGACCGGGACAGGCACCCAGAAAGGTAAGCGCCACAAAACAAATCCCCTATTCTGGTTAACCACAAAAATTGACAAACGAGTGGACAGAAACTCCCCCAGGAAAACGAACTAACAAGCATGACGTCACACGAGCCGCGGCCGCATGTCTGCGCAGCTCCTTCCTCCCCGGGAGGGGGGGAAGGGGGAGCCCCAGACCCCCGCGCCGGCTATCCACACCCCAGTTCCGAGACTGGATATCAAAACCACGAAAAACCGCCGCCGGAGGGCGGAAGGGATGCCGGGGAGCCTCCGGGACTCGCCCAGAAAATGGTGTTTCATTACATTCAACGCTGGTTTTCTGGGGGAGCCCCTACGGCTCCCCGGAGCTACCTCACCAAAGACTACCTAAGAAAACAAGGGACATACCCGGGAGGCGGTTGGTGAACCACTCCTCAACACGAACTCGAGACAACAACCAAAAGGACCCCTCCGGAAAGCAGCAGGCACAACATTCGCCAGAAAAAGGGAGAACGGCCACAGACGAAGAAAACTATGACCAAGATCATAGGAGCCAAGAAACCACTGCGCCTGAGAAGAGCATGAAGCACTGCCACACGACCCCCAGAGGCCAATGCCAAAAGATAACCGAGGCAAAGCAAACCTGGCCCCGAGGAGCCACACCACCAAGGAAGAGAAAAGGAGAGCACCCTGTCCAAAGACCTGGACGGCACAGGCAGTGCAGAAACAGGCCGGAGGTGAAACAATGCACGATACCGCCTGCGAAACGGCACAGAAGGAACATCGAACTGAAGCAGCAGCAGAGAAACCAAGGTGCACAGACCCAAGAACAGTCCCAAGTGCCTCTACACCTTATGCAAGCCAATCCTATGACAGCCCCAGGAGTGGAAAAGAAAACGCAGAACCAAAACCAAAATGCCACAGCGGTGCAAGGCCACCACCCCAAGGTGCAGCCGACAGGGAAGGAAACCTGCATAAGGAGCCGCTCCCGCACCAACCCCCGGCACGAAGGGCAGGAGCGGAAGCCCCCCACCTACCTGGTAAAAGGAGCAAAAATCGCCCACAGGAAAATGAGGAGCGCGCAGAGGACAGCGTGAAGAGGAGATATGTGCACAAAAGAGACCACGAAGGCCAAACATCCAGAACCGCCGGGAAGAGGCACCCACAAGCCCTAGAAAAGGACCGAGAGGGAAGCTCATCCGAATGACGGACACGACGTACCAGAAAAAGGGAAAGAGCTGACTGGGGTTAGAAGACACAAGAATTTGCTCTTCCCACTCATTATTCCTGCCCTGTCATCCTCCGCCGCACACGTAAATGTACGTTTACAGGAGAGTGAAGGAGGAGGGGCCACTGGAAGTATGTCAAGGAAAACCCAGCACAAAGCGCCGCCAAGTAGCAGGCGCCGGCCCGTCAACGAGGAGGAGCATGCAGTGGCTATCGCGCGGCCTGCATTACTCTCTATGGTGTGGGTGCCAGAAGCCTGGAGCGACCGGGGACAAGGAAGAAGAAGTCGTTGACGGTGTTACGCTCCCAACAGATGACCCAATGCAGTATACGGCGCTAGGACTGACTGCGCTGGTCGGACTGCTCTGACATGTCAACGTCACACAGTGGGAGGTGAACTGGTTGATACCTGGTGATGGGGGTTCTGGGAGTTCTTCTACTCCCCAAGTCCCCGGCCCGAAGGCCAGGCTCGACTTGTGAGAGTTTGATCCACCAGGCTGTTGCTTGGAGCGGCCCGCAAGAGCCACATACCCACCACAGCCCGGCTGATCCGGGACTCTCTTAGGAAACAGTCCAGTTTTCTCTTTGAAGATGTCCACGGTATGTTACCGGCAATGAACTCCCCTCTGTTTATCCGCTTTCTCCTTTCCCACGGCAATTGGGTGCAGCTACCAAGGCTACCCCAAACAGTCCCAACCTTCGAAAACAAAAGCAGCAAACAAAGAACGAAGGCACAAAACTCCGTCGCACCCGAGACCAAAAGTCATGCAGAACCCCAAGAAGAGGGGGACATGACTGAGAAGGCCCGTCCTGGAAAAAGGTGCGAAGACTGTAGAAAAACACCCACCGACAGGACGGAAACAACGGGCACGCTGGACAAGGAAAACCGAGCCCAGGGAGGGACCGATGCCCACAAAGCACGTGCGGAGCGGGGGGACGGAAAAACCCCACACCACAAAACCGTAAGCCTGGCCCAGAGGGTAGAAAAACCCCGGCGGGGACCAACGGGCCGAAGGCCCCTTACGTTAGCACCACCCCAGCCCCGGAACCCACCCTGCAGGCCCCGGGGCCGAGCTGTCCCCTCAAAGCCCCAGCGGCAAGAAAACCCCGGGGCAGCCGTGAAAAACACCAAGGAAGGGAGCCCACTAGGCTCCGGAACTTGAACGGAAACCGGAGGAAAAAGCGAGGGGCGAGACGAACGACCCCAAGCTCATCCCCAACCAGCACAATGAGGCAAGGACAAAACAGAATCCAAGGAACCTGGAAAACCAGGCCCAGCACAGCAAGACCGACAAGGAAGGAGGGCCCCAAAAGGAGCACGGAAGGGCCGAACATAATGCCACAACCAACCCCGACACACAGCTGCAGTACCAAAACCGCAGCAAAACGTCCCCACACTCCCGAGGGAGCGACAGAGAAGATAGATAAATCGTACACGAGCGGCACACAAGGGGACACAGGCGGAAACCGAGCACCCAACCGAGCCACAGGGACGGTAGGAGAAACGTGTGCAGTGTAACAGGCAACCGAAGGAACACATTGGGCAGCCCAACATGGGCTGATCCCATACACAGCCCCAAGAGCAGAGACGAGAGCGCCCATGAAGCACAGAAACCGCTCAACAGGCAAACGACAGGGGAGAGGCGGAACTAAAGAGCCAGAACCCAACCCCGCAAGCACACAACACCCTCGACACAGGAAACGTACCACCACACAGGCACCCCCACCGTTGCACCGTGGAACAAGGTGGAGGCGGGGCCCCGAACTCAAGCCAGGTGAGACAAGCATAGAAGAGGAGGGGCAGGAGTACAGGCAGGGGTCGCCTCGAAAGGGCCAAGAGGCCACCCGCAGACACCCGTGAACCGAGGAAGGAATCAGGTGGAGAGAACAAGAGCAGCCCAATATGGGCTAATAGCCCAGCAGCAGGCACCTCGGGCGATACGGACCACTGTCACAAGAATGTACGTACACCCATGCCTACGCCCAAAAACAGCGTCAGGACGAAGGAAACGCCAAACCGCACCAACTCACCTGCAGAACTGTTTTAGTGTCAGAGTGGTTGACAAACGGAATGCATGAGGAAGGGATGAGGTGGAGGCTGACTCCATACACAGAGTCAAGTGTAGAGATGATAGAGCCCAATAGGCTCAGGAAGGTACACCTGTTGATTGACTGTTGAGAGGCAGGACCAGAGAGCCAGAGCTCAACCCCCGCAAACACAACTAGGAGAGTACAGCAGCACCCCAGACAACCCCCAAGCAACGGGGCACGGATGGGATGAAGAGCGAGAGGCGAAGCCCCCCGAGAAATGGAAGCACAACACATGTGCACACGCCCAGAACCAAAACAAACACACGGCGCATGCGCAGGACGCGAAAGAAAAGTAGCCCAATACTGCTACAAGTAGCCCAATACTGCTACAAGTAGCCCAATACTGCTACAAGTTCCGGGACACGCAGGAGGGAAGCCGCAAAGGCCAACGGCACCGCAGACAAAGAGATGCGGTTAGCCGAAAAACTCCGGAAGACGGAACAGAAGGAACCACAGGGACACAGAACCGAACCCGGGGAGGAGCAGAACCCAAGCCCAAGTCGTACACAGAGGGGGGCAAGAAAAACCCCACTCCTCGCAACAGTAAGCCCCGCTCAGAAGGACGGAATCGAGGCGAGGCGCTATGGAGCACAAAGCCCCCCAAGGTCGCTCCTCCCCAACCCCAGGAGCCGCTACACTAGGCCCCGGGGCCGAGTCGACCTCCAAAGCCCCGGCCCCACAAGAAAAAGCCGGGGCAGCCGAGAGAGCTGGAAGAGAAGGGGCCCACTGGTCAGACCCCGGAGCATCGGCAGGAGGAACAGACTCGAATGCCTCCGCAGCTACCCCGGACGGGGCAACCCCCAAAACTGCCCAAGTCTCAGAACCTCGAACCCCGCCCCGACCCCAAAGCCTACAGATGCGTAGGGGCCGGAAGCAGGAGGGGGAAATCAAGGGGCGTGGAAGAACCAAGGCCGAAAACGACCAAAACCCCCAAATGTGTCCCTACACAAGCGGGGCAGCATCGGGGCGTCCGAGGAAGCGACAAACCTGAGCGCGTTGCAACCAACCTACCCTGCAACGCGCGAGCTGCCTGCACCCACGGGAATTCATCAGCAGACTGGGTGACGGGAGTCACAAACAAGCAACAAAGCTCGCAGGACTCGGGGTTGAATGTGTCACCGACCCAAAGGCAGCATGACGGAGGCAAAAACAAGGAGAGTCACCCTGAGACAAAGGGACAGAGCAACCCTCAACTCGCACAAAGCGAGAGGGGACGCAAGGGTCTTCACAATCGGACCCGAGAGCCCCCGGGGGTTTTTCAAGGTCCCTAGACTGGGTCTGCTAAGGGTTATCCCAGACAGGGCACTGCTAACCGGCGCCCCAAACTACCAAGCAAACTGCTAAAGCTGAACCCACGGGACGTGTCCACTCGCGAGGGCGAAGCAGGGGGTGCCACCACACAACGAACCTAACATAAGGGGGATGGGGACAAGGCAGACCCCCCCTACCAGGCACAAACAAATATAAAAGAAAAACCACACAAGCGGACAACGTACCCAGAGGGAACAGAGCCGGCCGCTGTCATAGGTGAAAACTAGCTACGCAGTGCCCTGCGCCCCACCAGTGCTATAACTACCACTTACCCCAAGGTAAACAAGGGAGGAAAACTCCCAAACACTCGGGGCGGCCAAACGCCAAGCAGCGAAAAGCCAACAGAGGTAGACCCGAGGTGACTTGTGGAAGATAACCCCAAGCCCCAAGGGCGGTACTTACAGGGCACTCAGGGAAGGTGACCCTAAGCACATGCAGCCCGAGTACCTGAGAATACTACTCCCAGCTCACACGATCACCGTAAGAGCAGCACTGCAAACAAGTCACAGCACTGAAACAAGACTGGAGCTGGAGCCACACGACCGTGCAAGATCCCATCAGCCGAGGAACTGAGGTGTGGATAGCCGGCGCGGGGGTCTCGGGCTCCCCCTTCCCCCTCCCGGGGAGGAAGGAGCTGCGCAGACATGCGGCGCGGCTCGTGTGACGTCATGCTTGTTAGTTCGTTTTCCTGGGGGAGTTCTGTCCACTCGTTTGTCAATTTTTGTGGTTAACCAGAATAGGGGTTTGTTTTGTGGCGCTTACCTTTCTGGGTGCCTGTCCCGGTCGATGGCAGATATAGAATGCTCCAAATCACATGTGCATTTCTATGGGCCATTGCTCCCCGTGCCTCTCTGAGGGGGCCAGGTTCTGGCTCGTGGTCCCCAGTAGGCCTAGAACTCCACCCACATCGACTGATGCAAAATAGTTAGGGTATCCATATCAGCCATGGATAGCTCCGGGGAGCCGTAGGGGCTCCCCCCAGAAAAGCCCCAAAATCATCTCAAGACAACTTCAAGATTTACCCTCGGTGCTGCTCTCTCTGACCTCTCCCTTCTGCCTCTCCTTCGCTCTCTCCTCCTTTTTCATGACACTGTCTTCGAAGCTGCCCTCCGCTCTATTCCTTGCTCTTCCCTGGTGCGTTCCCTGGCGGAATGCGGACTGTGTTCGGGCTGTCCGCTTTAAGCTTGCAACCTGGAAGAGACACCGCCGTCGACAGACGACCGATTCTTTTCTTTTCTTCCGGAAGGCGAGTGCGGTGGCCCATAGGGCCATCCGTACAGCTAAACGTGAATGTTGGGCTTCTTATGTTTCCACCATTACGTCCGAAACTCCTCTGCCACAGATCTGGAAGCATATCCACAAGATAGCAGGTAAGTTCGTTCCCGATGTTTTGCCGGTCCTTCACCTCCGTCGTTCTCTTGTGGCGGACCCGTTACAGGTCGCTACTGAACTGGGTTCCCACTTTTCTTCTGTTAGCTCTGGTCTTCATCTTCCCCAGTCTTTCCTTCTTCGTAAACCTGTCCTTGAATCACGTCCTTTAGATTTCTGCACTCGTCTTCGACTTCCCTATAACAATCCCTTCTCTCTCTATGAACTTCGTTCTGCCCTGGCCCTCTGCGGTTCTACGGCGGAGGGCTCTGATGGCATTCATTATGAGATGCTTCGCCATCTCCCTCCGTGCACGTCTCAGTATTTACTGAGTCTGTATAATTGGATCTGGGAGTCGTAGTCAGTCCATGAGGACTGGCTCAATGCCGTTGTCCTCCCTGTTCGCAAACTAGGGTCTCTGGGAACATCCCCTAAGGACTTTTGCCCTCACAAGTTGTGTCTGCAAACTCTTTGAACGCATGGGTAACGTTCATCTGATGTGGTTCCTGGAACACTATCACCTCCTCTCCCCTTCTCAATTTGGTTTCCGCAAGTGCCGCAGCACAACAGATGTCCTGGTGAACTTGGAGGTCTATATTTGTACTGCTTTTGCTGCGAGGACCTCTGTTGTTGCCGTCCTTTTTGATCTGGAAAAGGCTTATGACACTACCTGGCGTTATCATATTCTCTCCCAGCTTCATTCTTTTGGCCTTCGTGGTCATCTCCCTCTCTTTCTCCGCAGCTTCCTCTCTCGTCGGTCATTTCGGGTGAGGCTTAGTACCGCTCTCTCTGCCTCTTTTCAGCCATACGAAGGTGTGCCCCAGGGTAGTGTTCTGAGCACTACTATTTTTCTGGTTGCTCTCAATGGTCTTCTTTCCTCTCTTCCTTCAGGTGTCTTCACCGCTCTCTATGTCGATGATCTTACCCTTTGCTGTCAGGATGATGATTCGCTTCAACTTGCGATTGATGCCGTGTCGTCTTGGGCCACCGATCATGGCTTCAAGTTCTCTACTTCTAAGATTTGTGCCGTGTCTTTTACTCGGAAACGGGTCATTCTTCGTCCCTCTTTGTCACTTTATGGTCATCCCCTTGAGTACAAAAATTCCACGAAGCTTTTGGGGTTATTCCTTGATACTCGTCTGTCTTGGTCTCCCCATATCTCTTACTTCCGTGCTGAGTGCTCTAAGGCCCTTACCCTCCTTCGGGTATTGTCCCATACTTTTTTGGGAGTGGCTTTGGTAACATTTATCAAACAGTTTATAAGCATGAAAACTTTCCAATCAATTGTTGTTATTGTTATAAACAGCCTCCTGGTGCTTCAGAGCTCATTAACTATTTAATAACTGTAATAAAAGCTGCCAAAGATTGAGAAAAGATGTACAGGTTCATAAGTGCTTGCGTAACTGCTTCATGAATCTGGCCGCAGGTGAATGAAGTGTTTATTTCCACAGTAGTATGCTCGACAATTTATATTTAACAATTTTTTTAACTGTCTTTCCTCTAATTAGGATATTTATACTACTATAAATATTACAGTATCCATACAAATAAGCTATATGCAAATACAATAAACAATTAGATGGTAAAGATAATTGTTGAAGCAATGCTTACCAATAGGACATCCGCAGGTGTAGTTGGTGGGTCTATTAAGACAAAGGTGAGAGCAGCCACCATTGTTCTTGCGACAAGGATTGAACCCAGCCTTATTGCTCACGTTCACTGCCTTGAGCCCCATAAGATCTGGCAGCTGCTCCACGATCACCTCGCGCTGCGTCGCTGCAAAATGATCTTCACAGGTGAGAAAGGTCAATAGTCTTCTTGTAACACCGTAAAGGTGTTTTGTATTTAATATATACATAGTACAGGAGTCACGGACAAAATTTCGAGAGGCACCAGGTTGGCGGCCCCTAGTAATTAAGAAACTCTCACCTCTAAGTGTTAATGACCACCAAGTGACCAAGGTCAGATCGTGGGAAGTTGACCTAGTCTCTGCTCTGCTGGCTGTTCTCCTGTCTTCTGTCTCTTTCTGTCTATTCCTCGAGTGTACAGTACCCTGGGTATATATTGGTGACCAACTAGCTAACTCCGCCCACAAGTAGATAGCCCCAGGCATTCTACCAAGCCACACCTTAAATTGGCGGCATGTTTGACGGTCACCCTCAGCTAGCCGCCTGCAATTATGAGATTAGCAGAGACCAAATCAACTTCCCACGACCTGACCTTGGTCACTTGGTGGTCATTAACACTTAGAAGTGAGTTTCTTAATTACTAGGGGCCGCCAACCTGGTGCCTCTCGAAATCTTGTCTGACTCCTGTACTCTGTATATATAAAATACAAAACACCTTTACGGTGTTACATCTCCCCTTCCTCCCTTAATAAAGTTTTTGCGACACTGCTAATGCCAATAAGCTGGGTGCGAAAACTTTATACAAAAAATTGAATTCTATTATTCTAATTTGCATGTATTCTTATACTACTACTGAACTAACAGCAATTTCGATACAACATATTTTATGTTGTAGTGAGTAATACATTATGTACAACAAGGTATGTTGCAGTTATACAATATGTACATATCAAGGTATGTTGCAGTGAGCTATACAATATATACAGTACTACAAAATATGTCACAGTTATACAATATGTACTGCAATATATGGCATGTACATACATGGAAAAAATACCGCTACCTGCTTGATACCTGTTTGATGGGGTTCTGGGAGTTCTTCTACTCCCCAAGCCTGGCCCGAGGCCAGGCTCGACTTGTGAGAGTTTGGTCCACCAGGCTGTTGCTTGGAGCGGCCCGTAGGGCCACATACCCACCACAGCCCGGCTGGTCCAGAACTTCTCTTAGAAAACAGTCCAGTTTTCTCTTGAAGATGTCCACGGTTGTTCCGGCAATATTTCTTATAGTCGTTGGGAGGACATTGAACAACCGCGGACCTCTGATGTTTATACAGTGCACTCTGATTGTGCCTATGGCACCTCTGCCCTTCACTGGATCAATCTTGCATTTTCTTCCATATCGTTCACTCCAGTACGTTGATATTTTACTGTGCAAATTTGGGACCTGTCCCTCCAGTATTTTCCATGTGTATATTATTTGGTATCTCTCTCGTCTCCTTTCTAGAGAGTACATTTGGAGAGCTTCGAGACGATCCCAATAATTTAGGTGCTTTATCGAGTCTATGCGTGCCGTATATGTTCTCTGTATTCCCTCTATTTCAGCAATCTCTCCTGCTCTGAAGGGGGAAGTGTCAAGATGGGACAACACTTGTGTTGTCCCATCTAGACAATGTTCATTGTCTACATAAACGATCTACCAGTGGGAATACAGAATTACATGAACATGTTTGCTGATGATGCTACGATAATAAGGAAGATAAGAAACCTAGATGATTGTCATGCCCTTCAAGAAGACCTGGATAAAATAAGTATATGGAGCAACACTTGGCAAATGGAATTTAATGTGAATAAATGCCAAGTTATGGAATGTGGAATTGGAGAACATAGACCCCACACAACTTATAAATTATGTGAGAAATCTTTAAAGAATTCTGACAAAGAAATGGATCTAGGGGTGGTTCTAGATAGAAAACTGTCACCTGAGGACTACATTGTGCGAGGAGCCTATGCTACACTTTCTAACCTCAGAATTGCTTCTAAATACATGGATGGAAAAATAATAAAGAAATTGTTCACGACTTTTATTAGACCAAAGCTGGAATATGCAGCGGTTGTATGGTGTCCATATCTTAAGAAACACATCAACAAACTGGAAAAGGTGCAACGACATGCTACTAAGTGGCTCCCAGAACTGAAGGACAAGAGCTACAAGGAGAGGTTAGAGGCATTAAATATGCAAAAACTAGAAGATAGAAGAAAAAGAGGCGATATGATCACTACATACAAAATAGTAACAGGAATCGATAAAATTGATAGGGAAGAATTCCTTAGACCCGGAACTTCAAGAACAAAAGGTCATAGATTTAAACTAACGAAACAAAGCTGCCGGAGAAATATAAGATAATTCACTTTTGTAAATAGAGTGGTAGACGGTTGGAACAAGTTAAGTGAGAGGGTAGTGGAGGCCAAAACCGTCAGTAATTTCAAAGGATTAAATGACAGAGTGCTGGGGAGACGGGACACCACGAGCGTAGCTCTCATCCTGTAACTACACTTAGGTAATTACACTTGTCACTAACCATCAAACTTGTTGACTCTCTCGATGCTCCTCCTCTGCCAGTCAGTCCAGTACAAAAAGTCACCCAAGAGAGAGAAGCCAAACACGTGTGGAAGATGCTCACTCAGAACCACCCTTCTCTCACTGCCGTCCAGAGCAGCCATCTGGGAAAAATATGTGCATCAATTTGTAGTTATAGGCAACATGGACATAGTTATGTTGTACGTTTCGTAAGAATTGCATTTTAAATTTTTTCCAATTTCATACAAATTATGTATATGTGTGTTACTGTACATAAATAAGGCATACATAAATATGGTTATAACTATATGGATGAAATGGAGTTAACAAACACACAAACAATTTATGCTATAGTTTTGTAATTGGCTACTATATGATAAGGTTATTATATACTACAGCAGTTGGCTGTGGTTATCGTCAAAGCACAACTACACTTTTCTTGCCGGCGTTTGAATCAACTTCTCGACAATATTCCCATATAGAACAGCAGCAAATGAGTAGATTGCAAGGCACTTCCTCAAAGCTGTGCCTGGAACAGGTTTATGATAAATATAGGTATACAAATTACACTGAAAGCCTGCATACAATACTATATGTATACAGTAAATTATATTATTTGTTCAAAAATTATGCTACACAACACATTGTTTAACCATTAAATGGTGCAAATCATACATGTATGTAGGGAGGAACTTTCACAAGATAGCACATTTCATACATGTATGACTGAGGGTCCACTGCATAATTCTAAAAGTCCCGTGGCTACACGCGGTTCACATCGGCTTCCTCAGGGCTCTTGTAAACAGGTGCCATTTAAAAAGGGCAACATTCCCAGGTGTGAGAACATCAGTACTGACTGAGCAACCAAGGCTGGTGTACGCAGCATGAGCTAACAGCACGGCTGTTCAGCTTGTGACCACAGCATCGCCTAAAAATGTAAAGAATATATGTAACTGGTATTATTTAGCGATGATAGTATTACAGAAGACCCCTGACTGTGATAAAAAACCAGCATTGAATGTAATGAAACGCCATTTTCTGCGCGAGCTCCGGGAGGCTCCCTGAAGCTTATTGGGCAAATGTATGTTATATTAGACCGGGACATTAGCTAAGGAGTTCAGACCTACCAGGGACCAGTGCAAGAACCTGGCCCCTTTAGAGAGGTTTCAGGGAGCAATGGCCCTGGAAAACCCCCTTGTGATTGGGGTTTTCCTTATCTGCCATCGACCTGGGTTAGGCACCCAGAAAGGTAGGCATAAGAAAACAAACCCCACATGGTAAAAAACTAAAACAAAAAACTGAACAGAGAGGTAGAAACTCCCTACAATCCCAAGGAAACAAGCAAACACCACACTTTACTGCCGCGCCGATCGTCAGCGCAGCCCTCCCCGCACCTCACCGCGCCGGCTGCCTAGCATCAGTTTGGAAGCCAAGCTTCAACCAACACGAAAAAAACGCCGACCGGTGGGAGAGAGGGTTGCCAGGGAGCCTCCGGGGCTCACCCAGAAAATGGCGCTTCATTACATTCAACGCTGGTTTTCTGTGGGGAGCCCCTACGGCTCCATGGAGCTTCATACACAAAGAGAAGGAAAAGAAAAGAAGGAAAAGGCTGACCAGGGAGGTGGCAGCCACAAACTCCTCAATGCAAAGCTGAGACAACAGGTAGCAACCTGCAACCCAAGGCAACAAGAACGCACAGGAGCAGGCGTGCATAAAGAACGGGCGGCCAGGAACTTGTGCGACCCTCAAATCCTCGCGCCCGAAATGAGCCCTAGACGTCACCAACACAGCAGCGAAAGCTGCAAACGTCCGAACAGCATGGATGGAAGAATAGACCGCAGGCTGGAAGACCTAAAAACTCTGCGGACGACCTGGGAGACCCGAGCCCTGAAACAGGGAATGAGGGGAACGGGATCAACCCAAAGCGCATCCCCAGACACTGTATGCAGGTAATGGCAAAATAGAGCAACCGCACAACACAGGACGCACCCCCGGCCGAACCAATCAAGAATCAATAACCCGAGGACATACCTGGTAAGCAGACGTTTCGACTGTCGCCAGAAGGACGGAGAAATGCTGCAAACGTACAAACCTACCACCAGCACCAAAGAGCAGAAACCTGAACCGAAGGGGCTACTACAAACCGAGGAGAAGATAAGAGGGCACCTTGACCACGGACCAGGACGGCTCAGGCGACGCATGAGCAGGCCGGAGGTGAAACAAAACACGAGACGTGCGGAACGGGCAGATCAAAAGACCCACCTCGACAACAAAACCCCAAAGTCCCAGCACGACCACAACGCGTACCAAGACCCAAAAAGATCAGTCTGCAAGCCAGGAAGACCCCGGAACTCCAGAAGGCAGAACCGGGTCACACGAGGAAACAAAGGCCCCTGATGCCACAAAGGGGGCCCAAGAGGAAGAAACCTCCTGAACGAAACCAAAGAACCCAAAGGAACCAGAAATCGAACCAGGGGGAGCCCAAACCACCACATTTGCCGGCAGAGATACACCACAGAAAGGCAAAGCACTGGCCCCAGACAGAACCCCCAGGGAAACGGTCAAAACAGACCGAAAACCGAGGGACAAGGTGTGGGAGCAAGCACAAACAGACAGGGACACTGAGCCCAAACTCTAGGGCCCAGACCCAAAACGACAAAACGGAAAACCCGGTATAAAATCAACACTTAAACATTCCCAGAGGAACAGAAAACGGGCAGAAAACACCAGAAAAGCAAAGAAACGACAACAGGAGAATGAAACCCCTGAAAAAGATGAAAAAAACTCACCCAAGATGCTCGCTAGCACACCCATGTGCATGTAAACAAACCGCAACGCCGCCCTGGTGGCCACGCCAGGAAACCGGCAGAAGAAAATGGCCACTTGAACAGGGGGCTGTGACCGACGCAAAAGATATGAAAACACGCCAGCAAAAGTGGGAAGCAAGCAGACTGGATGGGCAAAAAACTCCGCCCAGAAGCCCAGAACTACTCGGCCCCAGAACTGCTAGCAGGTATCCCCCACTGCCCCGGGAACCCGCAACAGACGCCCCGGGGCAGAGCTGTCCTCCAAGCCCTCCGCTCTTAAAGGAAAGGTAGAGTCCATGGGAAAGGCAGCAAGAAAGGGCCGCTGGTAAGACCCAAAAGCCTTGGCAGGAGGAACAGGCTCGAAAACCTCCGTCCCCAACCCGAACGGGGCAGCCCCTGACCCCCCCCCCCCCCCCCCCCGAGTCTCGGCCCCAACTTAACCCTGTCCCGACCCCAAAACCCGCAAAAGATCCGGAGTCAGGAACAGGGAGGGAAAGGGGCGAACAGCACCTAACCAAAATGGGGCGGCCCTGGGGCAGCCGAGTGGGAAACCAACCTAGCGTGTTGCAGCAACCTAACCTAGCTTGCAACACGGATGCCGCCTGTACTCTGAACAGTAATAACATCAGGAGAGTAATGGAGAACAAGCAGAGAACACCTCTAGCAAGACTCCAGGTCAAGGTGTCAGTGATCCAACAGGCAACATGACGGAGGTAAAAGTGGCAACTGTCACCCGGAGACAAGGGCACAGCAACCAACGATCCCGTACTAGACAGGTTGGAACCCGGAAGACACATTCAATGGTCCACCGAGCCCCAACAGGGGTTTCCAGGGCCCGTAGGGTAACAACTACGGGAAGCCCGGGTAAGGTGTTGCTAACCGGTTAAAAAACCCAAAAATAACAAGGGGGTAGAGGACAACACTGAAAACCCCTGCGACGTGTACAATCACGGGGGCCTAGCAGAGGGCCACCAAACACTACCAGTGGAACTATAGTCCAACCCGTCCTCGCAAATTCGTATAGTCAATATTGACTTATTAAATAAGTGCATAGGTGACATACTTAACATAATAGTTTCCCTTGAAAAGCTTCATAGAAAACACCGACCTTACCTAACCTACTTAGTATATTAAGATAAGCATCTTATTGCTTCGTAATTACAATTATTACCTAACCTATACCTATAATAGGTTAAGTAACAATTGTAATTACGAAGTTATAAGATGCTTATTTTAACATACTAAGTAGGTTAGGTAAGGTCAGTGTTTTCTATGAAGCTTTTCAAGGAAAACTATTATGTTTAGTATGTCACTTATGCACGTAACTAATAAGTCAATATTGACTATACGAATTTGCGAGGACGGGTTGCATAGTCACACTAGGCAGACTCCCACCAGGCAAATGAAAATAAAAACAAAGAGAAACCCCACAAAAGTACACCGTCTCAAGAGGCAACAGGACCCGGTCGCCACTAAGGTGGCAGGTCGCGCAACATCTTGATGCCCTAACCAGCACAATACCAGTCCCTACCCAGGGCCAAATAAGGGCACCAAGCCCCAGCTGGCCCCAAGGGCGAGGCAAATGCCAAGCAGCAAGAACCTCTACGGGAATGGTTCCCGTATGCCCCAGGGAAGATAACCCTGTCACGCAGGGGCAGTACTCACAGGGCGCTTAGGGAAGGAAGCCCCTAAGCGCATGCAGCCCTGCTACTCATGAGGAACACCTGGCCACCGCACAACACAACACACGGCAGTGAACGCCACACAAGGCAAACACCTTGGGATTGGAGTTTCTACCTCTCTGTTCGTTTTTTGTTTGAATTTTTTACCATGTGGGGTTTGTTTTGCTATGCCTACAGTAATAAGGCATAAAGCTGGGTGCCTAACCAACCTGTCCTATTAAAAAGAACGCCGCTTTTGGCGGTTTACCAGTATGGCCGAAAGTAACCATACCAGCTCAGTGGTTATCTATGGTGAACACAAATGTAGATACTTATATATAACGTGAGTATTAGTGTAATAACAGCAAAAGAATGATGTTGGGAGGAGCCACTTGGACGACGGAGAATGCGTCGTCTGCATGATTTGTCATACTGTGTAGAGGGGTGGCCACTATGCCCTTTGGGCATCATACCAGCTTATGAGAGAGGGAGGAAGATAGCGCCCCTACGGCTCCCTGGAGCTTATGATGTTGGGGGTGGGGGAAGGAGAGAGCAGGAGTGAGTCAGTTGGGGAGAGGTTCAGTGAGGGTGAAGGAGGGGACGATAGAGCTAGGCTGCCTGCTTGCCATGCGAGGACCCCCCTGATGCCAAAACAAACCCAATACTGACCTTCAGTAATATCGACCGCCAGACTGGTATATGAGGCTCTAGATAGCGGTCTCGTGATAATTATTAAATATTTACAATATTATAATATTATATTATTATCATAAAAATTGTTGTATTTAATAATTATCACTCTTCCTTCTACTTAGTCTTGAAGGAGGGCGGCCTCGGGTGAAATGGGGCTGTGACGATCCTTGTCTGGAACCCGTAGGTGCGGGACCGGGACGTCCACCTCCCGAGGGAAAGTGCGGCCCCCAGGCTCTGCTTCAGGAGGCTAAGGTCGTTCATGCCCTTGATGGGGTGGTTCTTCTCCGGCCCCAACCACGGCGGTCTTCGGGTTGGAGGTCCCTGTGCCCTTCTTCACCACCTTCGATGTCAACCCCGAAACTCACAGTTCCTGTGACGGCGCTGGAACCAATCGTATTGGCGTATGCCTTTCCATTGGAGACTTTCAGCGCCGTGGAGAGGGGGGGACCTGCTGCCTGCGTAACAGCTTCTTCTCCGAATCAACCTACCCTGGCTTTGTGCCCTGGTGAGGCCACTCCAGACCGACAACCAGAGCGCAACTCCATAGTCTCCTGTGACTGATGGATGCCTACTACTAGATAGCGGTCTCCCAAACCGGTCGTTATTACCGGCAGATAGGTATAAAAAGAGGCCGTTAAATCGAGTGGATACTGAATTTAATCAGTAGTAGTTTTGTTTTGGAATTCCTACCTTTCTGGGTGCCTGACCTGGTAGATGGCAGACAAAGACTGCTTCCAATTACACGGGGGTGTCTTTAGGCCATTGTTCCTCGTGCCTCTCTTGAGGGGGCCAGGTTCTGGCTCTGGTCCCCGGTAGGCCTAGAACTCCTTTGATTGACTGTTGCCACGGTCTAATATATACACATCAGCCCGGTATAGCTCCGCGGAGCCGAAGGGGTTCTCCACACAAAAGAGGCATTGACAGAGCAGTCGCCAGACGAGGTCTGCTCCGCCCAAGCTGTCAGGCGGGGGTTGCCACAAAGATATTATTACCTAATTATTTCAATGTCTCTGATTTTTTTTTTGCAGTAATATCATTCAATAGAATGTATTGTGATATATTTATATAATAAAATGTGTGAACCATTGCTGTACTCAAAATTATTGTGTTTATATTAGTGATTCAAGTATTATGTTCATAAAACAATAAACAAATAGTTCTGCTGATATTTCACTATATACACATGTTATATATGCATATCTGCATGTTTTGTTCACCGTAACGAACCACTAAGTTGGTATTGTGAGTCACAAAGTAACGAAGAGTGGCCTTCAATCACCAGCCAGTCAGCAACTCGCCACCACTTGCTCACTCGCCAACATACTCCTCCAACCATACTGTTTTTGCTTTTATTCACTATACACAGTGGTTAAATATAAGTATCTACACAGTTTGTTCACCATAACTGTACATCTAAGCTTTTATGGCGAGTTCAAGCAATAAGAGACATAGCTACGCACACAGTCAGCTGGTGGCTGCATCCGTCACTGTTTCAGGGCCAGACTCGCTAATATTTCTCCTCCAACAATACTGTTTGTGGTGTTATTACACTATATACAAACATTATACATATAGGTCTACATGTTTTATTCACAATACAGTACTGTACAAATAAGCTGGTATGGTGCCCAAAGACCATAGTGGCCACCAGTAAACAACATGACAAGTCGTGCAGATGACGCACCTCCCTTACATAAATCACAGCTCCCAACACTATTGCTGTTACTACACTCTATACACACATTATATATAAGTATCTACATTTGTGTTCACCATAGTGAACCACTAAGCTGGTATGGTAAGTCCAGTCAATAAAAGGTGGCCACACACAGTCAGAAGACAACGCCACCTCCCTCCCTCAGCATTACTCCTCCCAACATGGAGCACAGCGCTAAATATTACCGCACTCATGTTATTATCAGAATCCTGGTCAGTTTTATCACAGTCAAGGGTCTTCTGTACTACTATCATTGCTAAATAATAGAATGGACATATATATTTTGACATTTTTAGGTAATGCTGTGGTCACAAGCTGAACAGCGGTGCTGTGAGCTCATGCTGCGTGCGTCAGCTTTGGTGGCTCGCTCAGCACTGAGGCTCTCACACCCAGGAATGTTGGCCACGATTTTTTTCTAGGTGGTGTCTGCCAACTATCGGTCATGGCTGCACTATAGCTGCCCCTATCTCACGCGGGGCATTCAAATTAAAGCACTAGACACTAAAACAGCTACAGTATTAATGAATTGCACGGTATGAGTAATGTTACTCAAATCATCTATATATGTATTGCGCGGTCTAAGGGTTAAGGGTTAATCCTCAGTCTGATGTAATTTTACAGATGTCACACAGTTTTCAAAAATAGAGATCGCTTGAGACAATTAACACTCAAAAGACTTTTGAGTGGGCTTTCAAGAGCTCAAACTGAAACCTTTTTGTGTTCCTTCTATATGTAACCCTCAATACCCACTTTCACCCTCAATTAACACCACCATACTCACCTAGACATTTCAAGATCATATGTGGAAACATCTGGACAATTGGTGAGTTCCCATATTCATTGTTACATGTACTGTATTACCAGTATTCTGTGATTTTTGTTTAAGGTATAAATATTGAAGCAATAATCTATTATGTACTTTTGTACATTAAATTATTATATTTCGTGCCTGGGGAATAATTCGACCACATATCCATACACAACTCCATATCCAATTGCGATTGGAACCGAGTTGTTTGGAAGAAGGATCAGGGAGTGTACCATCATTTTAACTTGCGCTGGATTTAGCTCCACATGTTGTCGTCACGTGGCTTAACCACCGTGCTACGCCGAGTTTATTGTGAAATTTCCCCGGTGCGCATGAAATAAAGTGTTCCCAAAAATTATTTTTTTCTTTGTAAAATGACAAATTCCCTTCCCTGAACATGTCTATGTAAAAATAAATACCAAATTCCACTTACTTTGGCTGTGGGGACTTGGACAAGGAGCGCTGTGATGTCATCAGGGCCTGGTTGCCTGTGGGTGAATCTCCCAGACATGGTCGCGTGGGCCATTCAAGCACCGGGTGTTGCCACAAATATATTTTCAATTATTTGTTTTATGTATTTCCAATGCGGTTTTATTTGTTTTTTTATTGTATATGATGCATATTTGTGTCCTTTACAATATGTATACAGTAGAACGTTCATAACGTTCCCTGGAACTGTGATACATGTGTCAGTAATGTGTCCACAATAAATGTAAATGTTTATTATCGCAAATATTACCTGTAAAAAATTCACTAAAATTACAATATGTACAGTTTCACACACTATTTACACAGTAACACTCTGTATTACACACTCAGTACTTCGGAAGTGAGTAATAATCAACGAAGTAGCCCATGGTACACAGCGCGACTTCGCTCCCAGTGCACCAGGTACAGATAAATTTTCGCTTCCGGTTTCTTCATTCTGTGTGCTTGCAAATAACGCACTCACGTACACCCTTGGCTTTAGTACTTGTAGATTGTATGTAGCCAAGCTTGTAAAGCATAAGGTAGTCTTGAAAAGATTATAGGAAAAGATCAATTTGTAAAGTAGTCTTGAAAAGATCGCTTTGTATGGTCCCACACAGGAAGAGAATCAGCTTACCTCAAAGAGTGTCCGTCAATTAGGAAGAGATTCAGGTATTCTTGAAAATATCTATGGAAAACACCACCATGGAAGTTGCTAACACTGTTCATCAGTGCTATTTGTATCAGAGGCATCATCACTGAACGCAGAAAACGATTCATCTATGTATGATATCTATGTATGGGGAGCCGGCCGGCCGAGCGGACAGCACACTGGACTTGTGATCCTGTGGTCCTGGGTTCGATCCCAGGCGCCGGCGAGAAACAATGGGCAGAGCTTCTTTCACCCTATGCCCCTGTTACCTAGCAGTAAAATAGGTACCTGGGTGTTAGTCAGCTGTCACAGGCTGCTTCCTGGGGGTGGAGGCCTGGTCAAGGACCGGGCCGCGGGGACACTAAAGCCCCGAAATCATCAAGATAACCTCAAGATGAATCATCAAAATAAATTGTAGATAACATAGGATTGCAATGGCGACGCTCAGAGCTACAACTGGATACACTCGCTGTATCGTCCTCATAGGTGCTGTATCACTTGCATCCAATCTTTGTGTTAGGTCCTTATTGCACCTAGCTTCACCAATATTATGACCCTAATGTTCTTCAAACAATAAGGTTTGAATTTCACCGACAGAGTGTTATCTTTCTACACAGCATCAGACAGGTGTTTGGGAGCCAGAGGTACGTGCGCCACCAATGGTTGCTCATTCAGAACTAACCCAGCCAGCCGCCCTAGGGCATTCTGGGAATTTTTTCCAAGATGGCTGCCTCTCACTGGAGGTCCTAAGAGTCCATTTCGTACACAACCAACCTCGTACACATTTACAATTGGTACCGAAAAATCAAAGAGTTTTCTCGGTTGGCGCAGTTTCCCGCCGACCGAGAATACTCGGTTGGTACAGCTAAGTGGTTAAGCTCCATTAAAAACTCTGACAAGCAATTCACCCTTTCAACCAACACATTTCAAAAGATTCAAAGAGAAAATGTTATATACTGTACAGAATTTAATAATTTATATTTCATTACACTTACCTCGATTTTGTCTTCCTTAGCGTCACACCAATATATTTTTCTCAGCTCTGAATCAATTGCAACACCATTGGGCCACCCAAGGCCTGAATTAATTATGACCTGTCGCATAGAGCCATCGAGGGCTGCACGTTCTATCTTCGGATTTGTACCCCAATCTGTCCAAAACATGAGCCCACCATCAGGGTCTATCGCAATGGCTCTTGGCTCATCAAGGTTATCAGCAATAAGAATCTGTCAAGAGAAATTGAACTGAATTAAAATACACTTTAGGAAAGTTTTGCCAATTACATATTTTATGATAATAAGTGAGGACAAAGTGTAGACACTGATGATGAGGATTATCAAGATGAATGTGTCCTTTATTCATACCTGGCATTTTCTCTGGAAGGGTCTTATAAAAACCAGCGGACATACAATGGGCAAGCGATGATAAAGGAAAAATAGGCAAAGGGTGAGGTCAGTGAAGGTGCTAAATATGAGGGATTATGAATAAAAGTTTATATTTATGAACAATAAATTTACCAAAGAAGCAGTAGCATTGAATTTCTCTCCATTTTGTTTGGAAGTGTTGTAGTGTTTGATGGCTGAAGACACTATACACTATTAAATATTCTTTCCTTTAACCACCGTGCTGCGCGGAGTTTATTGAGAAATTCCCCCGGTGCGCATGAAATGAAGTGTTCCCAAAAAATTCTTTTTTTCTTCGTAAAATGATAAATTCCCTTCCCTGAACATGTCTATGTAAAAATAAATACCAAATTCCACTTACTTTGGCTGTAGGGACGTGGAAAAAGTGCGCTGTGACGTCATCAGGGCCTGGTCGCCCGTGCGTGACTCGCCCAGACACGGTCGAGTGGGCCATTCAAGCACCGGGTGTTGCCACAAATATATTTTCAATTATTTGTTTTATGTATTTCCAATGCAGTTTTATTTGTTTTTTTATCGTATATGATGCATATTTGTGTCCTTTATAATATGCATACTGTAGAACTTTCATAATGTTCCATGGAACTGTGATACATGTGTCAGTAGTGTGTCCACAATAAATGTTTATTGTCGCAATATTACCTGTTAAAAATTCACTAAAATTACAATATGTACAGTTTCACACACTATTTTCACAGTAACACACTGTATTACACACACAGGGGAATCGACAGGGTTGATAAAGACAGGCTGTTTAACACAAGGGGCACACGCACTAGGGGACACAGGTGGAAACTGAGTGCCCAAATGAGCCACAGAGATATTAGAAAGAACTTTTTTAGTGTCAGAGTGGTTGACAAATGGAATGCATTAGGAAGCGATGTGGTGGAGGCTGACTCCATACACAGTTTCAAGTGTAGATATGATAGAGCCCATTAGGCTCAGGAAACTGTACACCTGTTGATTGACGGTTGAGAGGCGGGACCAAAGAGCCAGAGCTCAACCCCCGCAAGCACAACTAGGCGAGTACAACTAGGTGAGTACTCAGTACTTCGGAATTGAGTAATAATCAACGAAGTAACCCATGGTACACAGCGCGACTTCGCTCAGTGCACCAGGTACAGATAAATTTTCGCTGCTTGTTTCTTCATTCTGTGTGCTTGCAAATAACGCACTCACATACACCCTTGGCTTTAGTACTTGTAGGTTGTATGTAACCAAGCTTGTAAAGCATAAGGTAGTATTGAAAAGATTATAGGAAAAGATCAATTTGTAAGATAGTCTTGAAAAGATCGCTTTGTATGGTCCCACACAGAAAGAGATTCAGCATACGTAAAGAGTGTCCGTCAGTCAGGAAGAGATTCAGCTAGCCTCAAGAGTGTCCGTCAGTTGAGAAGAGATTCAGACATTCTTGAAAATATCTATGGAAAACACCAAAATGGAAGCCACTAACACTGTTCATCTATGCCATTTGTATCAGATGCATCATCACTGAACGTAAAAAATGATTCATCTAAGTATCATCTAAATAAATAGCATAGAATTGCAAAGATGACGCTCAGAGCTTCAACTGGATACGCTCCCTGTATCGTCCTCATTAGGTGCTGTATCACTTGCATCCGACCTTTGTGTTAGGTCCTTATTGCGCCTGGCTTCCCCAACATTATGACCCTTATGTTCTTCAAACAATAAGGTTTGAATTTCACTGACAGAGCATTATCTTCAACACCGCGTCGGACAGGTGTTTGGGAGCCAGAGGTGCGTGCGCCACCCATGGTTGCTCATTCAGTACTAACCCAGCCAGCAGCCCCAGGGCATTCTGGGATTTTTTCCAAGATGGCTGCCTCTCACTGGAGGTCCTAAGAGTCCATTTCGTACACAACCAAGCTCGTACACATTTAGAATTGGTTACGAAAAATCAAAGAGTTTTCTCGGTTGGCGCAGTTAAGTGGTTAATCATTAGGTTTATGTCCCTAAAATTCACACGGTGTTACTTCTGGTTGGTGTGTGAAGAGTTTTGTTGGGGTTGATTCTGTGAGCATCATACTCAAATTCATAAATAATAAAAAATAAGTTAGTACTGTTTCTGACACGGGTTTTGATTGTAGCAGATATTTTGGACAGAATCCCTACCTTGTCATTTTATTAGTGCTCTGCTCAGTCCAGAGAATGAGTCATCACCTCATTGCCAACTTACAAGGGTATTTAAGGTTTAGGCAAGAATTGCTTATACATTAGAGCACATCTTCAGGACACCGCTGGATACATAAAAGCAACAGTCACTCGGCCTCATTTACTCCTATTATTATGACCAAAGACAAAATGACAAGACAATTTATGTAGCAATGTTTTCTGTACACTTTTACTTTGTGCCATGTTTTTTATTATATATATATTATATAAATTATATATATATATATATAATATATATATATATATATATATATATATATATATATATATATATATAATATATATATATATATATATATATATATATATATATATATATAAGGGGTACCACCTCTGGTGCAAGTGTAGGGACCCATAGCCTCGGAGAAGAAAATAAAAAGTACTCAGAGAAGACCTTGTGGATCCTCACTGAACACTTTGATATTTTCTTCTCCTACCACCCCTATTCTTTTGGTATGTGTGTATATTTATCTAACTTTATTTGAAAATGTCATTACACAAAAAAAGTTACAGTATTGATTACATGCAGGGTACAAGCCTGCTTGTCACAAGTTGGAAAGCTCCTCCAGCTCCTCAGATGGCGGGCAGGAACCATGGATGCAGTGAGCATTTCCTCTCTGGATTGCCACACTGAGGCGCTGAAAAAGAAAACTGGCAGCTCTAGGGTCTCTAGTTGTTTCGATTAGCTTAGACCCCAACTCCTTCAAAAAGCTAGCAGCACTTTTACCCCAGGCACCAAGTGTCTCTGAGGCAATGGGGACAAAATTGTAGTGGTGCTCAAGGTCTCTGTATTTACGTGACTTGGCCGCTTCCCGGTGATTGGCAGCTCCTCCTGCTTGAGTAGCACTGAAGTCAACATAGGTATTGGCTAAAGTTGAGACGCAAGTGTAGTCCCACACCAACTGTCTACCATTCTTCCAGGGGTTCACCGTGATTCCATCTGGGCGACCGACAGGCTCATTAGAGTTGTGGGACATTAGGTACCGGTATATATATATATATATATATATATATATATATATATATATATATATATTATATATATATATATATATATATATATAATATGCAATTGACGATCACTAAACACTGATCATTTGTATGCGGAAAAACCACAAAGAATTGGAGAAGAGAGATGAACGTTTTGGCTTGTTATATCATCTATGAGTTATCATCTCAAGATAACTGTTAAGGCCGTTGTCAACATCAGACTGACTGAGGACAAGAGAGAGAGGATACAGGCCAGCACCTAGACCTGACCAACCCATCCCTAAGGAAAGGATTACCAGAAACAGGAATGGTCAAAGAGGATTAAGCGGTCAGAGAATAAGGTTGAAAGATTAAGGAAAAGCGTCATGAACACACAATAAATGAATATACAATTGTAATGAGACATTGTATGCCTCCTTATCAGAGTTTTTTCTTAAACTGTTGTGCAATATTGTAACTTAAAACTGGGTCAAGTTTGTACATACCAGTACTAACATTGAGAAGATTTGGACATTGACTAATTAGCGCAGACTCGATTAAATTCCGTTCCACAAAGCCATTGCAATTGGCAATGCTTTTTGCCCCATCCCAATTAATAGTGTGATCACACAAACTTGTATGTAGATACAAAACATTAGACGTTTGGGCAGTTCTTATACTATAAGCATGTTGGGACATGCGCAATGTAAGGATTTTCCTGTTTGTCCAAGGTACACAGACTCACAATCATTGCAGGGAATCGAATACACACAACCTGCTGTACCAGGGGAGTTTTTTTATTAAACTAGATTTGATCGTATTATTAGTGAACACCAAATTGATATTAAGGTTCTTAAAAACTGAGGAAAGTTTCTCAAATCCCATCGCATAAGGTACCACCAATGAGTTTCTATTTTCTGGTTTCGCTTTGGAGACATTATTATAAAACGTACGTTTAGCATTCCCAAACGAACAATCCAAAACATCTTAGGGTACTGTAAACTCTCCCAATTTCATATATTTTAGCAATCTCTTCATCAAAAACTCAGGGCTGAATACCCTCAAAGCTCGAAGAAACATTCCTGAAAATACTGCCTGTTTAACTTTACTATGATGATTCGAATAATAATGAACAGACGACCCCCGTTGGTAGGTTTTCTATACACATTAAATTTGAACCTTCTATTGACTCTATGAATCATAATGTCCAAAAATGAGGAGATGGTACTCTTCATTTTGGACATTATGATTCATAGAGTCATAGAAGGTTCAAATTTATGTGTTAGAGAAAACCTACCAACGTGGGGTCGTCTGTTCATTATTATTCGAATCATCATAGTAAAGTTAAACAGGCAGTATTTTCAGGAATGTTTCTTCGAGCTTTGAGGGTATTCAGCCCTGAGTTTTTTGATGAAGAGATTGCTAAAATATATGAAATTGGGAAGAGTTTACAGTACCCTAAGATGTTTTTGGATTGTTCGTTTGGGAATGCTAAACGTACGTTTTATAATAATGTCTCCAAAGCGAAACCAGAAAATAGAAACTCATTGGTGGTACCTTATGCGATGGGATTTGAGAAACTTTCCTCAGTTTTTAAGAACCTTAATATCAATTTGGTGTTCACTAATAATACGATCAATCTAGTTTAATAAAAAACTCCCCTGGTACAGCAGGTTGTGTGTATTCGATTCCCTGCAATGATTGTGAGTCTGTGTACCTTGGACAAACAGGAAAATCCTTACAATTGCGCATGTCCCAACATGCTTATAGTATAAGAACTGCCCAAACGTCTAATGTTTTGTATCTACATACAAGTTTGTGTGATCACACTATTAATTGGGATGGGGCAAAAAGCATTGCCATTGCAATGGCTTTGTGGAACGGAATTTAATCGAGTCTGCGCTAATTAGTCAATGTCCAAATCTTCTCAATGTTAGTACTGGTATGTACAAACTTGACTCTGGGACTTGTTATTCACAACATGATGAACTATCAAGACATCCATCTCAGATACTTTTCCATACTCAGACCATAACGTCATTGAAAGTTTCAACTAGCATAAATAACGTAGTATATCAAAGACCCACAAGCGAAAGGATATTCAATCAGTCATTCAACAATACGATGATGGCTAAATAAATGGACTTTCTTTCAACCTTCAATGGTGCGCCGGTCTTAAAGCGACAAACTTCCCCCGGGCCCCACAAAACCGGGAAGAGCTCAACTGACAGATGAAGCTTACAAGGTCTGTTTGAAGCACGTGCCGGTGAGAAGGGGTAGAAAGAGGAACACACTAGAAAAAGAACGCAGACGACTGAACAGAGAAGAAAAAAAATACGGAATGTTCGCAGACCAACTAATGCACAACACGGAAAATAAGCTAGCAGTGAATCGCAGAATGAACAAACTTGAGCTATCATAGAGTAATGAAATGAATTGGAACAGAGAGCTATACAAGAGAAAGAAAATCCTAAATATTTTTTTACATATGCTAAATCAAAATCTAAAACCTCGACCAGTATTGGCCTTAATTCCAATAAGGTCGTACACGAGACAACAAAAGATTATGATTCTAAGAAGGCATTATGAGGCTAGTTTATTCAAACACAACCAACAACGACTGAAAGTTTATGACCAAACCTTATTTTGAAGACATTCCGCTGAGATAAAATAAAATAATTCACGAACTCAGAAGCCTTTGAAAGAGAAATTGGACAATATGCCCATGCACTCGCGCCCTGTGGCTGACTCAGAATCACTATCCATAAAGAATGTAAGTACCCTAGCGAGAGCACTCAGCGTAATGTGGAGAAAGAGCTTGGATACAGTTGAGATACCAGCAGCACTTAATTTTGCAGATATAGCTCCGTTGCCAAGGGGGGAGTAAAGCTTTGGCAAAAAATTATAGCCCAGCTGCACTAACATCACACATAAGGAAAAAGTTTTGAAAGAGTGATTAGGAATCAATTTCTAGTTTTATGGAAAACATGAATGCACAAGTCCGGACAACTGATTTAGACGTAAGATCCTTCTTTCACAGTTGTGAACTCAACCACTGCAAATCACAGAAGCCTATAAAAAAGCAAATGCAGATGTTTATACACACCTTGCAAAGGCTTTCGACAAAGCTGACCATGGGGTGATAGCTCCCAAAATGAGTCATGGGATAACTGGAAAAGTAATGTGACTCTGGATCATCAATTTCCTGTCGAACAGAACACAAAGAGTAACAATCATCAGATAAAATCGAGTCCAAGCGATGTTAAAAGCCTGTACCTCAAGTACAGTCCTTGCACCAGGCTACTGTTTCCTTATTCTCATATCTGGTATAGACAAAAATACAAGCCCCAGCTTCGTGTCATCCTTCCAGATGACACAAAAATCAACAAGAAAATTACCTCTGCTGAAAACAATGACAAACTAACAACAGATTCAACAAAGTTTTCGATTGAGGCAGCAGAAAATAATATTAGGTTTAACAGTGATGAATTCATGTCTCAGGTACGGCAAAAATGAGGATCGGAAACATAATAGAGGTTACAAAACCCAATCAAACGTTCCCATATAAAAAACAGCATGTCAAGATTTGGAATAAATGATGTCCGACGATCTAAAGCTTAGGGAGCATAACCAGCATATCCTCATCCAGATATGATCGTATGATTACGATACTTTCAACCAGGATCCATCACAGTTGACTCTTCAGTCCTTGTTTCCTCGCGAATACTGCCTCAGTTACCTCACCTCCTCCCCTTCAGAGCAGGAGAGGTGGCTGAAATAGAGGGAATACAGAGAAACATATACGGCACGCATGACGAGAATAAAACAACC